>JANAVB010044534.1:0-20502 GCA_029216955.1 Iris pallida | reverse complement strand
GCAGAGCAGCAGAGACCAGCAGGATTGTTACAGCCGCTTCCTATTCCGGAGTGGAAGTGGGATCACATCACGATGGACTTTGTGACCGGTTTACCTAGATCTCGACGGTCGAAACGCAGTTTGGGTAATCGTGGATCGGCTCACGAAGGTTGCTCATTTTCTTCCTTTCAGAGTAGGACAGTCTACTGAGCAGCTGGCAGAAATGTATATGAAGCAGATTGTAAGACAGCATGGTGTTCCAGTCAGCATAGTATCAGATCGAGACACACGGTTCACCTCTCACTTTTGGCGAAGTTTACATCAAAGTTTGGGTACTAAGTTGAGGTTCAGTACAGCCTATCATCCGCAGACGGACGGACAATCAGAGAGAACCATTCAGACCTTGGAAGATATGTTATGGGCTTGTACTTTGGACTTCGGCGGAACTTGGGAAGATCATCTTCATTTATTAGAGTTCTCTTACAATAATAGTTATCAGACAAGTATACAGATGGCACCGTTTGAAGCACTATACGGAAGGAAGTGCATGTCCCCTCTGGCATGGGACGATGTGGGAGAAAGAAAATTGTTGGGACCAGAGATGATCACGCAGACATTGGAGACAGTCAAGTTGATCAGAGAGCGGCTTCGAGTCGCGCAGGACAGACACCGACACTGGGCAGATCAGCATCGTCGGCCTCTAGAGTTTGGCGTTGGTGACCAAGTATTTCTGCGGATTTCGCCTACTCGGGGTGTCATTAGATTTGGAACCCGAGGAAAGCTTAGTCCGAGATTCATTGGTCCTTTTGAGATTCTCGCTCGGGTAGGCGATGTTGCTTATCGGCTTGCCCTTCCTCCCTCGCTATCTGGCATACATGATGTGTTTCATATATCTCAGTTGCGTGGGTATGTCCCGGATCCGAGTCATGTCCTCGATCATTCGGAGTTAGTCGTTGGTACCGACCTAACTTACGAGGAACAACCCGTGTCTATTTTGGACCGGCGAGAGAAGGTGCTTAAGAACCGGACTATTAACCTTGTCCGT
Source organism: Iris pallida (assembly GCA_029216955.1). Classification (NCBI taxonomy): domain Eukaryota; kingdom Viridiplantae; phylum Streptophyta; class Magnoliopsida; order Asparagales; family Iridaceae; genus Iris; species Iris pallida. The sequence continues at coordinate 19,478 of JANAVB010044534.1, read as the reverse complement.
GTCGCTTGGGGCCATCACTCTCCGGGAGAGTCAACCTGGGAGCGCGAGGACGAGATTAGATCTCGGTATCCGCACTTGTTCGACTTAGAAGGTATGTTTTTCCTCATGCCTTGGTAATCCGATTACATGCATGTTTTGCACCATTTTGAAATATGTGATCAATGACTGCTAATGATAGGTTGCTTGTGTATATTGTAATTACACCTTGCTTGCCCGAATTTCTCTATCTTGTCTTGGCAGAAATTCTGAGGACGGAATTTTTCTAAGGAGGATAGAGATGTCACTCCCCGATCCCAATAGACGTATTCTTTCATGAATTCTGTACATGGTATCCCGTATTTAGCATCTGCATAATTCTATTTATTATTATTTAATGGTTGCATGTAGTTTTAAGCATGTCATTAGTGGAATGGTTAGAGCATGTTTAGAGGTTAGGGTTTTTTTTAATCCAACCTAACCCCTATTTATATTCTCTTCCTCACTCTCTCTCCTCATTCACTCCTCCATTTATTTTCCTCAACCACCATCCTTAGGCAAGTACAACTTGCTCAAAAGTAGAGATTTGTGCATTTTTTATTTTAGATTTTTCTTTTGATATTATTTGTCTATATTGTTCTTCTCTTCATTCTCTACAAGTTTAGTTCTTGGAGTTTTTGATTTTAATGGCTAGTTTGGTGTAGATCTAAGTTTCTAAAACTAGGGTTTTATGTATTTACATGGTTTTGATCTACCAAACTTGGTTATTTTTCGAAAACTAATGGTCATAGGTTGTAGGAAATTTGATTCTACACAATTTTGACCTTTGAAAAGTTAGATTTCGACTTATTTTGAGGAAGTTATGGCCAAAACAATATTTGGATATTTTCTATGTCATCAGTCCTGGTTTTGGCAGGGACGATGAAAAGTGCCGCTGCATAGTGCCGCATAGTGCCGAGCCGCATGAGGATGCTGCATAGTGCAGCATAGTGCCGAGCCGCATAAGAATGCTGCATAGTGCCGCATAGTGCCGAGCCGCATGAGGATGCTGCATAGTGCCGCATAGTGTCGAGCCGCATGAGAATGCTGCATAGTATCGCATAGTGTCGAGTCGCATAAGAATGCTGCATAGTGCCGTATAGTGCCGAGCCGCATAAGAATGCTGCATAGTGCCGCATAGTGCCGAGCCTTATGAGAATGCTGCATAGTGCCGCATAGTGCCGAGCCGCATAAGAATGCTGCATAGTGCCGCATAGTGCCGAGCCGCATAAGAATGCTGCATAGTGCCGCATAGTGCCGAGCCGTATGAGGATGCTGCATAGTGTCGCATAGTGCTGAATAGTGCCGCATAGTGCTGAATAGTGCTGCATAGTGCCTATTTTGGCTGTTTTTGGCTATTTTAAGTCCTATTTGGCTGAATTGTGGCCAGAATTTTTCCTAACTCCCAACATGAAAGTTGTAGATCTTTGTCTTGGCTTCAAGAATCTTCATGACTAGCGAGCTCTTCACACCCTAAGTGCATAGTACCTTCTTGTTCTATTTTTCCTCTTGTGTTTTGGTCCTCATTCCTGATCTAACTCCTATGCGTATGCTGGATAACCCTATGTGTGTACTAAGGTGCAATCTATGTGAGCATCGATGTGCTATCCTATGTGCTAAGTGTTCCTATGTGATACCTGTCAGTACCTCCAAGAGTCCAGCATTTACATAGCAATCGGTCAGTAGCAATGACGTGGTATTGTTGTGTGTCGCATTACACCAAGAAGGAGGTACATACGTATGACTCTATGAGCCCGTAAGGATCACTTCTTGGGGTACTCGTACAACGTACGACATATAGGGGAGTGAGCATGTGACCACGACATGTGAACTCCGAGAATAACCTAGGGATTAACTAGGCAACTAACTTGGTAGATGCATTGGGTGGGAAGAATTCCGAGATCGTGCCATACTAGCCACCCCAGGACCAGTCCTGACGTGTCGGGTTGGCCACCACGGATATGGTTTCACTCGCCTATAGCGGATGGCTATATCCGACTCCTACGAGCTATGTGTTATATGTTTTAGCGCGGTAGCCCTCCGGGGGACCTGGTGCATAATCAATGTGCTATATGTCTTATGGTTTGGCTAGCCCTGCTGGGTTGACACGATCTGAGGATTCCTTTTAATCATTATCGCGGGGATAACTCCGCCAAATATAGAAAGCCGCATGAATGAATGTCCGCTTGAAAAATGACTTGACTGTGCCTTATAACTTCCGTTAGTAGCCAAGGGACATGGACTGTCATGGTGCGTGGTCCAACCCATGTCCTTGTTTGGTTGTTGGGTTGGGCTATCGTGCTAGGACAGGCTGTGGACCGAGGTTACGACCGAAAGCTTTTATTATTACTAGTATTATTATTATTATTTGCTTGGGTTTTATCTCACACTTTTGTGCTTCCTTGTGGTACTTGCTATTCGGGGCTGACCCCGCTGGTTTTGTTTGGCCAGATCTCGTAGCAGCGCCTGAGGATCCAAACTTCCTCCCCGACGTCAATGGTGCATACTAGGAGCATGGCTGGCGGGGGACTCGAGTGGGTTCTTCTTCACCACTCTAGTATCTACTTATGTTCTGGCATTTAGCCACCGGCACCTGTTAGCCGGCTAATCTGGATATTTTGTCTTGCATAATTTGTAATTAAATCAGACTGCAGCTGAAAACAATTATGTACCTATGACTCTCTGGGCTAGCTAACTTATAAAGCTAGATCCCCATGATCATTTTGATGATGCGTCGGGAGGACGCCTACTGCTTATCTTATGATGTATATTATTTACTGCTTCTGTTTGATTGATTGAGACCTAGATGCTCTATGAGACCATAGGAGACTTGATTGTAGCATGCACCCCCTTGTCTCTTGACAGCCACGATCGCCGTATGACGTTTATATACCTCGTATGGAGTAGCTGGCCTAGTAGTCGTCTCCGTATTTCGGTACTGGGGCGTGATAAGATGCATATGCTATCACCTTCCATGCTGTATGAGGACACATCCAAGTCCTTTTCCTGGGGCATCATAATAAACGGTAAAACCTCGGGTCCAACTGGCAATGTAAGAATAGGCGGATGATATCAACTTCTGCTTTAGATTCTTAAATGATGCTGGCATTCTGCCGACCAGACAAATGGTACATCCTTCCGTGTCAAGGGGTCATAGGTGCTGAAAGCCTGCAAAGTCTGATACGAACCTTCTGTAATATCTGCCAATCCCAAGAAACGCCGTACATTAGCTCGGTCTTGGGTACTGGCCAACTCTCTACTGCTTCTACCTTCTTGGGATCCATGCTACTCCAGCTCTGATATGATATGACCCAAAAATGAAATGTGATTCGTCAGAACTCACACTTGCTGAGCTTGGCATACAACTGGTTCTCTCTCAGAACCCGTAACATTTCTGAGGTGGTCTTCATGCTCCTCTTCACTAGCAGAGTATACAAGATGTCGTCAAGAAATACAACGACAAAACGATCTAAGTATGGCAAAGATGCGGTTCATCAAATCCATAAAGATGTGGGCATGGTCAAACCCAAACGGCATTACTAAGAATTCAAAATACCCATACTTCGACCTGAATGCTGTTTGGGAATGTCTTCTTACGAACCCTCACTTGATGGTACCCTGAACGAAGAACTATCTTGGAGAAAACTCTAGCTTGCTCAACTGATCAAACAAGTCGTCGATCCTGGGTAGTGGGTACTTGTTCTTTACTGTCGTCACGTTAAGCTTCCTGTAATCGATGCACAATCTGGATGACCCATAGTTCTTTCCCACAAGTACCACTGGTGCGCCCATGGTGATATACTAGCTTGGAGAACTTCTTCTCCTTCAGTTCCTCTATGTGCTGATATACCTGGCCTGCTCTGAATCTGCCATTCTGTAAAACTCGATTTGATATGGTTTAGTTCCAGGTGCCCAATTCTATACTGAATCAATATCTAACCGGTGGTAGCCCTGGAAGTTCTTCGGGAAATACGTCTAGAAATTCTTCAACTACTTCGGGACTTGAACTTATTCCATTGCCGTTATACTCCTGCTCTTGTGAGTGCCTCTGATCTGACTAAGGTTGAATCTCTTCATGCCTGAAATATCAAAGATATACTTCTACGATAATCTATCGTCGCATGACGTCTTTCAGCCAGTCCATGCCTAAGATAACGTCGAAATTTCCAACAGGAAATTCTATCAACGGGGGGTAAAAAACGCCCGCAAACTACACGCTACACGCTAGAATAACTCTACTAACTCCTACGAGCCTATGCCAGTGAGTATATCAACCTCCCTGGCAATGCCTCGAACTCCATTCCTAGCCGGGTCGCAAATGTGCAGTATAAATGAGGTGGATGCTCCTGAATCAAACAATGTACTGCGGGATATGAGGCGACGAGAATGTTACCTGCCACAACATCTTCCGATGCTATTGCCTCCTCCAAGGACAGAGTGAATGCCTGCCCTCGACCTCCTTGTTGGTCCATGTTGCGGCCTAGCTGGTGCTGTTGCTGGCCCCTGCCTTGATGATGCTGGGGGGTCTATGCTGGTGTTGCTGCATCGGCGGTCCTGCTGCCGAAAACATCTGAGCCTGTGGCATTAACGGACGCTGGTCCAATGGTCTCACTGCCACTGCGGGTCCTCGATATTGTCCTGTCCCTGGTGCTGCGCAGAGCAGGAAACTGTGCACTGGTCCTCCTGACCTCGAATTCATGGGACATGTGGTAACCCGATGATACTGGATTCCACATATCAAAAACACACCGTTCAATGTCCGACACACATCTTAGTGTGCCCCATTTCCCACAATAAGTGCAGCCGCTGGGGGTTGCTGATTCTTCTTCTGTGCTGCTGCTGCCTGAGTGGTGGTGTGGCCCTCGCATTGCACATCATGAATGCGAATGCCAAGGGATGGTGTGTCGTTCGGGGCGCTGCTCCCTTCCTCTTCAATCTGACTGTGAGATCTCTTCTGACCTCCAGTCCTTGCCGTGATCCTATGAATGGTGATCTCATGCCTTGGGTTGTCGTCAATACCTCATCAAAAGTCTGGTAATTATGCCCCTCTATCAATTGCAAGAGCTCAAGGTGAAACCCTTGCTGGAAACTCATAGCCTTGGCTCTGCTGTGCTACTATCTCTGGGACGAAACCTGCTCAATCTACAGAAACTCCGCTGCATAAGCATCTACGTCTTGCCGGCTGCTTGAGGTTAATAAATTTCTGTTGTGCTCAAACTGCGCCACAAACTCCATAGTACTTCGTCTTGAACCTTGCAGTAAAATTGTCCCAAGCCACAGGACGTCTGATGCCTACCTCCTCTGATTCCCACCAATCACGTGCGAGCGAGATCCTGAAGAACAACTTCACTTGATCCACACGCTCTTCTACCAGCACCTTAGCTGCTGTCAGAATAGCCTCAATATCCTTAAGCCATGCATCTGCTGAGATGGCATCCTGTTCCTTCGAAACGGCGGGGGTTGAACTTGCAAAACTTGGCTGATGCTCTGAATCTGGCCTCCCCTCTTTCTAATGCCGTCTGCAACCCTTGGTTGAGTAGTACGATCTGCTCCTGCAACTGAGCGTACATGCGCTGCTGGGCTAACATCTGATGTTGCTGAGTAGCCATCATTCCTCTCATGATCTCCAGAAGGGCTGGTGTGTCCACTTGGGTAGGTAGAACTGTTGGTGGTGGTAGAAAACATCGGATACTGCGATCAAGCTGCTGCTTCCAATATCATTCTTCTTGGATAGCCTCTTGAGTTAGTACCGGCCCTTGTTGCTGACCAACATGGTCAGGTTGTCCGTGTTGCTCTTGTTGTTGTTGTCCAGTCCTGGCAGATGCGGACGAAGTGCCCCTAAGAAAAGGGACAAAAGAACAATCAAACGATCGGACAGGAAAGATCAATGAAGTCAAGGGATACTGGAATGTCAAGCTGGAGTCGAGAGTAATGAATTATGAGATCAAGGGGGAACATGTGTGATTGAGATATCCTATTAAAACACCCCACAAGTCTGAAATTAGACCTGCATGGGCCACCACTAAAACCTTGTCACGCCCCAGAACCAGAATACTGGAGAGCGGGGGAATGACTCAGCCAGCTACGTATTACGGGTAGATGAATACCGTATAATACGATCAATGCTGTCTAAAAGACGAGGGGGTGCATACTACATGAAGTCTTACTATGGTCATTTCACATCTATTGTCTCAATCATTCAAATAAAAATAGAAATAGAGAACATGTAAGATAAAGCAGTAAGGCGTCCCAAACGCTCAGTCAAAATGTTCTTGATATCTGGCTTTACAAAACATAGCCAGATGATGTAGCAAAGTGTACACAATTGTTATCAGCTGCAGTTGACTTAATTACAATTATGCAAAAAGTAAGTACAAGACAATCCGACTAACATGTCGGTGCCAAACGGCAAGGTATTAAGTAAATAAAATGAGTGGGGAAGTAAGGAACCACTCGAGTCCTCCTGCGATCATCCCTCTAGTATTGACCATCTTGGAGGTGGGAAGTAAGCGGAGTCCTCGGGAACCGGCTCTAAATCTGGCCATGCAAAACCAGAGAGGTTAGACCTCTAATAGCAAGTACCACAAGGAAGCACGATATGAGGAATTAAAACCAGTAATAAGAGAATATGATAAGTAGATCTATGCTTGCCACTGGGATTCACATAACATCACGACACTTCGAACCAACCTTCCAACAAAACAGGACAGAAGTTGGCCCGTCATGCCCTGACATTCTGATCATCTCAGTTAGGTAACAGAGTAGGTACAGTACACAAACAAATCAATTTAAACGACCATGCAACTACTACGGCTTGCTACTGTGAGTTCCAAGTTATCCTGGAATAGCAATAAAGGATTCCTCAGTTCTTACTATGTGCAAGCAAGGCTAGTTTACCCAGTCAATCAATTGCGCCAATCATGAATTAGAGGTCCCAGTGGGACGCCGTCAATATACAATATAAATAAAATTAACCAGATACTGCTCCCTGCCTGTGTGGCAGATTTGCAGTATCGGTGGGGACCAACGGCCTGCGGGCACTACTAGTCCCAAGAGGGCTGCCATGTGAAACTCGGGAATCCATTCTCTCCATGCAATCATTATTTTATTTAACTTAATAGTCTCTACGTTGAGTGAAATCCCATGCCGTGGATCATGGTCATTCAGAATGAGTACTTCCGTACAAGTACGATATGCCTGTCACGCCCCACAACCAGAATACTGGAGAGCGGGGGCAGACATAGCCAGCTACGCAATCCCAAAGTACGTTAATACTCTGAAATCACGTATAAGCTGTCAAGACATGGGGGTTACTCTACAAGCCATCTGTCAATCCTATGGTTTAACAATCCTAGGTATCTCAATCACAGGCAATTATACAAGAGCAAGGAGTACGATCATTATACATACAATAGTAAGGCGTCCCGAACCATATATACATGAATGATCATGAAGCCAGTACCACAGAACTGATGACTAGCTAGAATATTAGTCGTACATGACAAGGACTAGCTATAGTCTAGAATACACATATCATATTTATGCCCGCAGGCTACAATATCAAGAAAAATACCAAAACACGAGCTAAACACGTGCTCGGGGCTAAACGTTACAAGAGAAGAATTTACATATCAGTGGGAGAATGAAGAAGAAATCCACTGAGGCACTCTGGTGCTCCAGCTGGTCACCGTCGAGTAGATGGTACGGTAGATCCTTCGGGCTCTTCTATCAGAACCTGGCCATGCAAAACCAGTGGGGTCAGATCCCAAATAGTAAGTACCACAAAGGAGGCCGAACTATGAACTTAAAACCAACAATCATAGACAAACAACAGGGAAAGAAAGTAATAAGTAAAGGAGGATCGAGATTCGTGCAGTACCAATGCACTTAACCCGAACATAAGAAGGCAGTAAGTAAAGCATTTAGTAAACACAAGTAAAAGTAGACTTGTTAAGCAAACGATCTTTTAAGAGTTATGCAAAGCAAGTCGTCATATGAACAGGTGAGATAAAGTAACTAGAGAACATATTAAATAACTAGAGCTAGGTAACATACAAGAGAGGACGAAAGTACTATTCCGGAAGCCAGGTTACAACCCTTAAACCAAACAAGGACCGAGGTTGTAACCCTTCGCCTGAACAGAACTTGGTCTCTGATCATTTATTGCTAAAGGTGACAATCATTAAGTGACACTCAGAGAGTGACAAACAGGGAGTGACAATACAGAGTACAATACATTAGAGTGACAATCATTAAGTGACACTCAGAGAGTGACAAACAGGGAGTGACAATACAGAGTACAATACATTAGAGTGACAATCATTGCAATCATTATCCTAGAAACAATTAGGAACTGGATCTAAACAAGACTTAGACTGGGAAGGTTATATACGATGAGATAACCATAGGACTATTCAGATAACCAGGTTACAACCCGTAAACCAAATAAGGACCGGGGTTGTAACCCTTCGTCTGAACAGAACTTGGTTTCTCCCACCATTTATCGGCAAGATAAAGTAAGAAATCAGGACATGTAACAACCAAGTACAAGATCAAGACAAGACTAGACTGATCGAACTTCATCCCAACATTCATGGCCAAGCAATAAGTACGGCTTGATACTTTAACTAACTAGGGTTATCACAGGTCTCATTACTAGCAAGATGCAGTGAGATTATTCCACAGCACAAGCCCTGCAACCATCCAGGTTATCCAGGCGAATATTAGTACAATAAGGGTGCAACACATAACCGTGTGCTGGAAGTGTGCCCTACTCGTCGGCAGGCTACAAATCCATAAGCGCGCCCAGGTAACGGGATTGCCTGTAGCTGGGAAATCTCTTCATGACTACTGGATTATTCTAGTTGTTAACCTTAGTCGATTTCAGTGGGTACCCCTGACCGTGGTACTCAGAGGTCCCCGTCCTAGACATGATGCAAGACAAGATGGGTTCATTTGTACAAGCACAATCGTCCACGGTGTCCAAGTTATTCAATCTTGTCAAGTCGTGTTAGCCGTCGCAACAGCATTCGAGATATATCATGTCAGGTTTATCACGTCAAGAGTGCGCCACGGCGGGCCACTATCAAGAATTATCATTATCACTTATCAAGAGTGCGCCACGACGGGCCACTATCAAGAATTATCATTATCACTTATCAAGAGTGCGCCACGACGGGCCACTATCAAGAATTATTATCATCTTGTTACCAATCTGGAGTGCACTACAATGGGTCACCATCGTGTCAAGCAATTTCATTCATTTAAGAAATAACAAGCTATTAAGTGGGTCGTCGCAATATAGGCCAAGAATAAAAAATGTACAGTACAATCAGGAGCTCCATATTACAAGAAAGAAACTTGCACAGTTAATTAATATTATATATATATATATTCTTGAAGCCAAGAAAAAACTCTACAACTTTCATGTTGGGAGTTGGGAGAATTTCGAGCCATAATTCAGTCATTTAGAACATATAACAGTTAGAAATAGTCAAAATATGCATTATGCGGCCTATTCTGCGACATGCATGCAACCGCGACACCATATGCAGCTCAACTGTGACATGATATGCGCCTACTGCGACATGATATGCGCCTCATGCGGCTCAACTACGACATGGTATGCGCCTACTGCGACATGCTGCACGGCTACTGCGACATGCCTCATTGCAACATGCGCCTACTGCGACATGCGCCTTCTGCGACATGCTGTGCGGCTACTGCGACATGCTCCTCATTGCAACATGCGCCTACTGCGACATGCGCCTTCTGCGACATGCTGTGCGGCTACTGCGACATGCGTCTCATTGCAACATGCGCCTACTGCGACATGCGCCTTCTGCGACATGCTTTGCGGCTACTGCGACATGCGCCTCATTGCAACATGCGCCTTCTGCGACATGCGCCTTCTGCGACATGCTGTGTGGCTACTGCGACATGCGCCTCATTGCAACATGCGCTACTGCTACATGCGCCTTATGCGACATGCTGTGCGGCTACTGCGACATGCGCCTCATTGCAACATGCGCCTACTGCGACATGCGCCTTCTGCGACATGCTGTGCGGCTACTGCGACATGCTGTGCGTGCTGCAGATGAACATAGAAATGACCAGAATTGCTTTTGGCCATAACTTCCTCATCCGAAGTCGAAATCAAGCAAAACAAAAGCCAAAACTGCATGAAATTAAATTCTCTACAACATGGATCAATTAGTTTTCGTAAACAAGTAAGTTTGGTAGATCAAAACCCAAGAAAATCTAAAATAATATAAACTTAGATCTACAAGAATCTACCCGGTAAAATCAAAAACTCCAAGTTCTAAACATGCTTAGAATCATGCAAGAAAAAAGATGGAACCATCAAAAGTAAATTTGTTCAAGGTTCGGCAAGGTGTACTTGCCTCTCCTCCTTGGTGAAGAAGGAAAGAAGAAGAAGATGAAGATGGAAAAATGAAAATGAATAATGGAGGAGAGAGAGTGGTAGGTGGCTTATATCAAGCCCAAGCAATCTCCACCATTCATTCCTCTCCACTCAATCTAAACCATACACCTCTCTCATAAGGAACCAACTATACCAAACCAAGTCCAAGCCAAACCAAACCATGTTAAACCAAACCAATAAAACCAAGTCAAATCAAATTAAAACCAAGTCATGATTCATACCAAAATAAATGAAACAAGCCAGTATACGGGTCACCCGACAATTGTCAGAAATTCGTACAATGACAATTCAGTAACTTTAAATATTCTCAAAATTCAGGAAATACGAAATACAGCTCAAATAAATATGTATCCGTATAAAATACTGATACAGTGAGGCGGGCCTCACAACTCTCCACCCCTTAGAAAAATTCCGTCCTCGGAATTTCCTGAGGCTAGTCGAGCAAGATAACAAAACAAAAGCTCCAGGAACTCAACAATCTCAATAAATCAAGCACGGCATATAAGTAAAGTAAAACAATCAGTAATGTAATTAATACGTAAGCGGTAAATAAATGCACAAGAACAAATACAATCATGATCAAGAAGGGCTGGAGGCATATGGATCAATATGTCTCCTGAGACTGTGTGTGTAGAAACCAACGTCCTCGCTGGCCTAAGCTGACTCCCAAAAATGGATAAAAGTCAAGCCTCAAGGTAAGTCGGTACCAGTGACTTAGTTCAAGACATGACTCTACCAGGACGTATCATCGTAGTTGAAACAGATACATAAACTTATCACCTGTCTCAAGATACGAAGACAGAAGAGACTGGCTGATCGAGATGGACTGATATCTCTGCCTGCATGCTGAGACTGATCCTCCATAACTGGCCTGGCTAAAGAATGCTAAGCTGCCCTTGGCAAAATACGAACAAGATAATCAGAGGGATCAAGAACAGTGCCCTTGAAAGTTGAAGGACACAAGATCAAATCATGGGAACATGAATGACCAACGATCAAAACAGATATCAAGTCAAGTATCAGAGATAGAGAATAATCCGAAGGAGATCAATAAAGATAATCGTGATTGAGATATCTAAACATGGTAACCCCCACAAATATGAAAATCGAGACCTGCGTGGGCCACCACTAAAACCATGTCACGCCCCAGAACCAGAATACTGGAGAGCGGGGGCAGACATAGCCAGCTACGCAATCCCAAAGTACGTTAATACTTTGAAATCACGTATAAGCTGTCAAGACATGGGGGTTACTCTACAAGCCATCTGTCAATCCTATGGTTTAACAATCCTAGGTATCTCAATCACAGGCAATTATACAAGAGCAAGGAGTACGATCATCATACATACAATAGTAAGGCGTCCCGAACTATATATACATGAATGATCATGAAGCCAGTACCATAGAACTGATGACTAGCTAGAATATTAGTCGTACATGATAAGGACTAGCTATAGTCTAGAATACACATATCATGTTTATGCCCGCAGGCTACAATATCAAGGAAATACCAAAACACGAGCTAAACACGTGCTCGGGGCTAAACGTTACAAGAGGAGAATTTACATATCAGTGGGAGAATGAAGAAGAAATCCACTGAGGCACTCTGGTGCTCCAGCTGGTCACCGTCGAGTAGATGGTACGGTAGATCCTTCGGGCTCTTCTATCAGAACCTGGCCATGCAAAACCAGTGGGGTCAGACCCCAAATAGCAAGTACCACAAAGGAGGCCGAACTATGAACTTAAAACCAGCAATCATAGACAAACAACAGGGAAAGAAAGTAATAAGTAAAGGAGGATCGAGATTCGTGCAGTACCAATGCACTTAACCCGAACATAAGAAGGCAGTAAGTAAAGCATTTAGTAAACACAAGTAAAAGTAGACTTGTTAAGCAAACGATATTTTAAGAGTTATGCAAAGCAAGTCGTCATATGAACAGGTGAGATAAAGTAACTAGAGAACATATTAAATAACTAGAGCTAGGCAATATACAAAGAGAGGACGAAAGTACTATTCCGGAAGCCAGTTTATAACCCTTAAACCAAACAAGGACCGATGTTGTAACCCTTCGCCTGAACAAAACTTGGCCTCTGATCATTTATTGCTAAAGGTGACAATCATTAAGTGACACAAAGAGAGTGACAAACAGGGAGTGACAATACAGAGTACAATACATTAGAGTGACAATCATTAAGTGACACTCAGAGAGTGACAAACAGGGAGTGACAATACAGAGTACAATACATTAGAGTGACAATCATTGCAATCATTATCCTGGAAACAATTAGGAACTGGATCTAAACAAGACTTAGACTGGAAAGGTGATATACGATGAGATAACCATGGGACTATTCAGATAACCAGGTTACAACCCGTAAACCAAACAAGGACCGGGGTTGTAACCCTTCGTCTGAACAGAACTTGGTTTCTCCCACCATTTATCGGCAAGATAAAGTAAGAAATCAGGACATGTAACAACCAAGTACAAGATCAAGACAAGACTAGACTGATCAAACTTCATCCAACATTCACGGCCAAGCAATAAGTACGGCTTGATACTTTAACTAACTAGGGTTATCACAGGCCTCATTACTAGCAAGATGCAGTGAGATTATTCCACAGCCACAAGCCCTGCAGACCATCCAGGTTATCCAGGCGAATATTAGTACAATAAGGGTGCAACACATAACCGTGTGCTGGAAGTGTGCCCTACTCGTCGGCAGGCTACAAATCCATAAGCACGCCCAGGTAACGGGATTGCCTGTAGCTGGGAAATCTCTTCATGACTACTGGATTATTCTAGTTGTTAACCTTAGTCGATTTCAGTGGGTACCCCTGACCGTGGTACTCAGAGGTCCCCGTCCTAGACATGATGCAAGACAAGATGGGTTCATTTGTACAAGTACAATCGTCCACGGTGTCCAAGTTATTCAATCTTGTCAAGTCGTGTTAGCCGTCGTAACAGCATTCGAGATATATCATGTCAGATTTATCACGTCAAGAGTGTGCCACGGCGGGCCACTATCAAGAATTATCATTATCACTTATCAAGAGTGCGCCACGACGGGCCACTATCAAGAATTATCATTATCACTTATCAAGAGTGCGCCACGACGGGCCACTATCAAGAATTATTAATCATCTTGTTACCAATCTGGAGTGCACTACAACGGGTCACCATCGTGTCAAGCAATTTCATTCATTTAAGAAATAACAAGCTATTAAGTGGGTCGTTGCAATATAGGCCAAGAATAAAAAATGTACAGTACAATCAGGAGCTCCATATTACAAGAAAGAAACTTGCACAGTTAATTAATATTATATATATATTCTTGAAGCCAAGAAAAAACTCTACAACTTTCATATTGGGAGTTGGGAGAATTTCGAGCTATAATTCAGTCATTTAGAACATATAACAGTTAGAAATAGTCAAAATATGCATTATGCGGCCTATTCTGCGACATGCATGCAACCGCGACACCATATGCAGCTCAACTGCAACATGATATGCGCCTCATGCGGCTCAACTACGACATGGTATGGCCTACTGCATGCTGCGCGGCTACTGCGACATGCGCCTCATTGTAACATGCGCCTACTGCGACATGGCCTTCTGCGACATGCTGTGCGGCTACTGCGACATGCCTCATTGCAACATGCGCCTACTGCGACATGCGCCTTCTGCGACATGCTGTGCGGCTACTGCGACATGCGCCTCATTGCAACATGCGCCTACTGCGACATGCGCCTTCTGCGACATGCTGTGCGGCTACTGCGACATGCGCCTCATTGCAACATGCGCCCTACTGCGACATGCGCCTTCTGCGACATGCTGTGCGGCTACTGCGACATGCGCCTCATTGCAACATACGCCTACTGCGACATGCGCCTTCTGCGACATGCTGTGCGGCTACTGCGACATGCTGTGCGTGCTGCAGATGAACATAGAAATAACCAGAATTGCTTTTGGCCATAACTTCCTCATCCGAAGTCGAAATCAAGCGAAACAAAAGCCAAAACTGCATGAAATTAAATTCTCTACAACATGGATCAATTAGTTTTCGTAAACAAGTAAGTTTGGTAGATCAAACCCAAGAAAATCTAAATAATATAAACTTAGATCTACAAGAATCCACCCGGTAAAATCAAAAACTCCAAGTTCTAAACATGCTTAGAATCATGCAAGAAAAAAGATGGAACCATCAAAAGTAAATTTGTTCAAGGTTCGGCAAGGTGTACTTGCCTCTCCTCCTTGGTGAAGAAGGAAAGAAGAAGAAGATGAGATGGAAAAATGAAAATGAATAATGGAGGAGAGAGAGTGGTAGGTGGCTTATATAACAGCCCAAGCAATCTCCACCATTCATTCCTCTCCACTCAATCTAAACCATACACTTCTCTCATAAGGAACCAACTATACCAAACCAAGTCCAAGCCAAACCAAACCATGTTAAACCAACCAATAAAACCAAGTCAAATCAAATTAAAACCAAGTCAAGATTCATACCAAAATAATGAAACAAGCCAGTATACGGGTCACCCGACAATTGTCAGAAATCCGTACAATGACAATTCAGCAACTTTAAATATTCTCAAAATTCAGGAAATACGAAATACAGCTCAAATAAATATGTATCCGTATAAAATACTGATACAGTGAGGCGGGCCTCACAATGCCCAACTCTACAACGATACCCGTGCGGTTAGGTTGTAGGTCTTACATAGCGTAATGCAACAATCAAATTAACCACGGAATAATCATGCCTTGACCATCAAGTACACATGGCTTTTGTAGAAAAATAATAAATAAATTGAAGCCTGCATGTGTGCCTGTATGTCAATATTCGGGATCGGCCAATCGATTATAATAGTTCATAGTTAATATGAACGTGTCTCATTCATTCAATTCAATAAGACGACTAGCCAGTCTCTTAGTTCCAACTAGAAAATCATGATCAATCATTAGTCAAGTAACAGTCGGGGTTAATTCGTGACAAGGCATAAAAAGTCAAATTAGTATTAATCATGGTCGGTCCATAACGTATAAAATAGTTGGTAATATTCTTGAAGCCAAGGAAAGATCTACAAATTTCATGTTGGGAGTTGAAATAAATTCTAGCCACAATTCAGTCAAAATAGAACATATGATAGTCAGAAACCAAATTATGCATATGCGGCCTATTCTGCGACATGCATGCAACCGCGACACCATATGCAGCTCAACTGCGACATGATATGCGCCTACTGCGATATGCGCCTCATGCGGCTCAACTGCGACATAATTTGCGCCTACGCGACACGCCTCATGCGGCTCATGCACGACATCATCATGCGCCTACTGCGACATGCGCCTTAATGCGGCTCTTGCGCGACATGATATGCGACTACTGCGACATGCGCCTTAATGCGGCTCATGTGCGACATAATATGCGGCTACTGCGACATGCGCCTTAATGCGGCTCATGCGCGACATGATATGCGGCTACTGCGACATGCGCCTTAATGCGGCTCATGCGCGACATGATATGCGGCTACTGCGACATGCGCCTTAATACGGCTCATGCGCGACATGATATGCGGCTACTGCGACATGCGCCTCATGCAACATGCGCCTACTACGACATCATATGCGCCTACTGCGACATATGCCTCTGCTGCAGATGAATATAGAACGAACAAAATGCTTCTTCCATAACTTCCACAAAACAAATCGAAATCTAACTTTTCAAAAGCCAAACTTTAGTAGAATTAAATTCTCTACAACATGGAACCACTTATTGTTGAAAACAACAATGTTTGATAGATCAAAATCCTAAATTCATATGAAAACCAAAACTATGAAAACCAAAACTTAAAACTTAGATCTACACCCAACCATCCATAGAAATCAAGAACTTCAAGACCTAAACTTGTAGAGGAAGAGAAGATGAACAACATAAACTAAAAATAAATGGGGATGCATGAAATTCCTCATGGTGTGCAAGATGTACTTGCCTCTCACAAGTGGGTTAGGGTTTGGTGGAGGAGTAAATGTGAATGAATGAAGAGAGAGAGTGGAAGAGAACTTTATATCAAGGTCAAGTGGATCTCCACCATTCATTCCTCCACCAATCCAAGCCATCCATTCCTTTCCATGTTGAACCAAACCGAACCAAGTTGGTTTCCCATGAACCGAAATGAACAAAGAGCCAAGAAAAAACAGAAAATAAAATACAAAAAAATTAATAAGCGCGAAATTGAAGAATCTAAATACAGAATAAATGTATGATAAATATTAAAAAATACGTTTAAACAGTACATGCATTCTAGAAATACGTATTCTGGGAATGGGAAGTGACATATATTGTAAGCCCCTGAATTTTCGGGATTTATTTTCGAATTTCCTAAATAATTTATTCTCGATAATTCATTTTATTTAATTAATTTTTATCATTAAATGCTCTTTACTGTGACTTGGATTTCTAGAGCATCAGGGATGCCAGTCTCTGAAAACTTCCTTTGAAGTTTGTAGTAGACGAGATTATTCATGTTGATATCGTATCCCACTCGAATTGTTCCCTTGTGCTCCATTTGATTCGCACAACTTTTGGGTCAATTTAGACCAATTTATCGTCTATCGTAATTTGTGATTTAATTTCCAACTTAATTTTCGGGCCCGACATCGGTCCAATCTAGTCGACCTAATATGGCCCTGGCCTGTTTGAGTCTACTATGCAAGTGCCACTTGCGTGCCACTGATTGGATCTCACTTGTGCTCCCATTCCATCCGTAATTTAAATTGGTTTAATTTATTATTTTAATTAAATCTTGGCCCCAAGCTTGTTCAAACTGACCCAACACCCAACCCAATTTGGTGTAACCCCTGTCATGACTACCTATACACCCCACTATTGTAATCGCATTTTCTCTACTCAAAATTATTCCTATTTTATATAATTATCTTACTTTCTCTCTCTCTCTCTCTCGCTCTCTCTCTCTCTATATATATATTATATATATATATATATAATGCTCTCTCTCTCTCTCTACATTTAAATCTCTCTCTCTACACACAAGCCCCCCTAGCAGCCGACCTCCTTCTCTCTCCCCCTTTTCAAATATCTAAATATCTCTCTCTCCCTTCTTTATAATACACACACACACACACACACACACACACACACACACACACACACACACAACATATATAATATATATATATATAATTATATATTATATATATATATATATATATAATATATATATAAACAATCTCTCTCTCTCTCACTTTATTCAACACAACCCCCTCCTTGCACGAACCAGCAACCCCCATTCTTTCTTCTCTATTCTTTACTCCTCCTTCCTTCTTCTTCTTCATACTCCAACACCATCACCACTATTTTTTCTTCTTTCTCCTCCTACTCATCACCACCACCACCATCATTATCTAACTACACCACCACCACTATCATTTTCTTTTTTTCATCCTCTCCACCGCCGCGACAACCGTCCCGCCGTTGTGCGCGCGCCACGACCGCGTGCCCTCTGGCTGCGCTGCCATGCCATCATGGGTGGCCAGCGACACGACCACAGACACAGCAGCTACGACAAACGCAAGCCAGCGCAGCAGCCGACGCGTCGCACGACAGTCGCGCGGTGCAGCGCCGCCGCCGCCGGTCGTGGCCGCCGTGGCCGGCCCCCTTGGCCGGGCGTACCCCCCAGGCAGGCCTCGTGGCCTCCACTCCTCTCTCCGACGTGTATCGGAGGCGATGCGTGCGTTTGGCACGGGTTCCGTCGTGACGAGCTCGGAAACGAAGCTAAAATGGTATTTTATCGCAGCGACTTCGCGCACGTTTTTCGAGAAATCCGACCGTTGGATCGGTATTTCTTTGCTCCGTCTCAATCTCGATATATACCCCTTCACTCCGATCAATTTTCGTCCGTTAATTTTGTCGTTTGATACATCAAAACCGGCCACCAAGTTGACGTTTTAATTTGAACTATTTTTGGACAGTTTCATGGAGCCGACTTCGTCAGCTCGTAACTCCGCAGTCGTAGCTCGTCTGGCGTGCCACTAGTTCCTATGCGAAGCTGGTATAACCGTCTTTCTACCCCTTAAGTTTTGTTTTATTGTGAGCACGTTTGATTGGTTGAATTCGACGCCAAAGTTGGCCGTCCGAATTCGTAATTTTCAACTTGTTAAATTCTATTTTGAACCCGGGACTCTGGATTCAATTTTTGACACACAGTAGACTCGTGGCGTTGTTCTGGCACGTTTTCATAAAGTTTGTTAGATTTGAAGGACGTGGGGTCTGACACGTATTCGATGCAAAGCGGGTCCCACAGTCCGGGTCAACGAGGCTTTTTGACGTCGGATCATCGGAATCCAATTCTGGATATACCGTTGGGTTCGTATCGTCATGGACTCTTTGACATATAATTTGCTGAGTTTTGAGGACATTGGCTCCGACACGCTTTTTCGTGCAAATCGGAATTTTAATGTCCTGGTCAACGGACCAATTTGAGATCGGGGTCAACGGAATCCAATTTGAATATACGGTGAGTTCGTATCGTCATTCTGGATTCGTGGACATAAATTTGTTAGGGTTAGTGGACTAGTATTTTTGCACATTTTTGGTATAAAACGGGTCCGACACGGACCCATTTGACCCGAATTACCTTTTTGCCCCTATGTCCAAATTGGACTTATGGATAGGCTATCCTAGCTAATTGACCATTCTGGACACGTTGGTGATGGTTGTTTCACCATCCGACACATCTGTAGGTTTTTACCCTATTATTATAATCCTTCTCTTTTATTCGTATTTTTAGATCCTTGTATCGGAATTGAGATCCATCGATTCAGTGATTTTACAACTACTAAAATTGAATGTGTTGACCTGTAGATGTTTACAGGACTAGCCTGACCATGTTTGACCATGGTTGACTGCTTTGACTGAACGTCGAAGAGAGTCAACATTTGACCTAGGTTAGACTAGTTTTGACCTTGGTTGACCATAGTTGACTATTTTGACCAAAAGT
>JANAVB010044533.1:0-10504 GCA_029216955.1 Iris pallida | reverse complement strand
TAATCTCTCCATTCTGCCAAGGGAGTACCGGACCAACTGTTGATAGGACGTTGGGGGTGGAAGAGGTGGCCGTTGACATCGGTGGTTCCTCCGGACTTGAGAAGGGTAAGGGTGTAGAACCCTGTGTCGCTCCTTCTACTTGGGGGACCATCTCGACGCCTGTGCCGGCTTTGTTGCTTCGGCTCCTTGGGCTAGAAGTCCAGCCCTGTTGATGAAGAGCCCATTGATGCCGAGGTTCAAGCCTCGCTGATTGAGGTTGGCGGAACTTCTTCCGGTCCGCAAACTGTAGTAGCTCCTCCCAACTCCCGTGATGAGCCGCAGGTCCTGGCGGATGCAGACGAGTATGTGAAATGTGAAATTCCTCGTCGAGGGGGTGTACAAAATGTTGCAGAAGGGTGTATCTGCTGTGATGGATGCCAATGGAGTTTTGCGACGGCAAAAGCTCTGGCAATGCCCTGCATCGAGCTGATTCGTATTCACCAAGGCCACGACCATATGGCCGAAATTTTGGAGGCTTCGGTGATTGAGCTGGATGAGCGGCTCGCGGAACTTCAACGCATCCAGCGAAACGACCTCTCTGTCCTGATAGATGCGGAGAAGGGGAAGCTGATCGTCGAGATCGAGTCTTCATACCAGGCCACCGTGGGCGTTTGGGAGCGCGAGGTGGCTGAGACTGAGGCTGCGGTAGAGCAGTTGTCTCAGTCCATGAAGACGACGGTAGAAACTCGAGCTGCATTGGAAGCTAATATCGTGGATATCGACACCCAGATGCACCGCCTTGAAGACCAACGGGCCCGACTCCAGTTAGAGGTCGAGCGTGTCCGGGCTGAACATGCAGCATTCAAGAAGGATGAAGCGACTTTCACTCAGCGGACTCTTGCCTTGGCGCAGCAACGACAACAGCTTGATGAGAAGCATGCAAGTGATACTTCCGCTGGGGCCGTTGAATTGATGCGCCAGGAAGCAGAGCGACGAGTCCTGGCGACGGTGGAGGCCCGTGCAGTCGACTTAAAGCTTCGAGTCAGGGAGCTCTCAGCCCATCCTGGGGAGATTCAGGGACCATAGCTTTTTCCCTTTTTCTTTTGTGTTCTTTTGCAACCCTTACTGGGGGATGATGTAGTTTCTTGTACTCCTTTTTCAGAAGAATAAAGAAGTCTACAACCTTTTTTGTGATGTGTTCATCTTTTGTTGTCATGAACTTGATGATTTGTGTGGACCTATTATCTTTTGCGCACCTTGGTTTTCAGGTACAGATAATAAGTTTGAAGGAACCATTATGTTTGCTCAGAGGTAATGTGGACATGGCAATCATTGGGTTCGAAATGATAGAATCTCCCTACTCAAAGGTATTATGGACGTGGTAGGAATGATCTTGGGGGATACGCTGAACAACTCAGAGGTTATATGGACGTGGAAGTTCTGCGATAAATGTACAATAACGCAGGGGTTGTTTGTACAAGATGTTTACTCAGAGGTAATGTGGATGTGGTAAACATGAAGGGTAGCGTAGGCTTACGAAGTGTAAGATTCTGCTTTGTAGGGTGTAGAGAGACAACTCAGAGGTAATATGGACGTGGTTATCTTTCTACTGGAAGATGCCACGGAACAGCTGGGTTCCGGAGGCGTATGAGTTTGTGGAAAGAGGTTGTTTGAGGAAGTACATGTCTGGAGGATGTCAAGAATAGTACTTCTTTAGGAACTTGCCGTTGATGGGCATCATGAACAAGTCCCCATTGGGTTTGGCGAGGCGGTAAGCACCGTTTGAGTATACCGTCTCTATGATGAAAGGTCCTTCCCACTTGGGCTCGAACTTTCCTGGTGTCTTGTGGGTCAACACCATTGGTCTTCTGACTGCTAAAACCAGGTCGCCAACTTGGAAAGTCCTCTTTTTGACCTTTTGTTGAAAGCCTGTGATATACGGGCTTGGTAGAGCTCGATGCGTTGTTGAGCTAGGAGACGCTTTTCGTCAAGTGCCTCCAGTTCCCGCAGACGACGACGTTGATTGTCCTCTTCTGTGAGTTTGTTTGTGATTGCTACGCAGAGCGAAGGTATCTGTATCTCGAGAGGCAGTACTGCTTCGCTCCCGTAGACCAGGGAGAATAGAGTGTTGCCTGTTGGGGTCCGTACCGTTGTGCGGTAGGCCCAAAGGACATTCGCCAAGCTTTTCGTCCCAGTCGCTGTTTGTTGGATGACACGACCTTTTTGAGCAGCCTAACGATAGTTTTGTTGAATGCCTCAGCCAATCC
The DNA here is from genome assembly GCA_029216955.1 of Iris pallida. Taxonomy (NCBI): domain Eukaryota; kingdom Viridiplantae; phylum Streptophyta; class Magnoliopsida; order Asparagales; family Iridaceae; genus Iris; species Iris pallida. The sequence continues at coordinate 8,258 of JANAVB010044533.1, read as the reverse complement.
GTTTGCTGCCGGATTGTAGGCGGTTGAGGCCACGTTCTGAATGCGATTCTTGTCACAGAACCTGCTGAAAATGTGGCTGATAAACTGAGGACCATTGTCATGGATGATCCGCCGGGGTACTCCGAAACGGTAAATGACATGGTGTTTGATAAAGCTGACCACCCTGGAGCTTTTTACTTCTGCTAGTGGAACTGCTTCCGCCCATTTGGAGAAGTAGTCGATGATGGCCAGGATGAAACGGTGTCCTCTCGATGAAGGAGGGGTGATTGGCCCTACAATGTCCATGCCCCAGGCTTCGAAGGGCCAGGAGGCGACTGTAGGATGTAGCGGCTCCGATGGTGTATGTATGAAGTCTGCATGAAGTTGGCACGCGTGGCACTTCTTGGCATATTCGACAGCATCGGCAACCATGGTTGGCCAGTAGTAGCCCATACGTCGCAGTCGATCTTGTAACTTAGGACCGGGTTGATGAGCTCCACAAGTTCCGTCATGAGCTTCTTGAAGAGCTTCGGCTGCTTCTTCGTTGGACAGGCATCGAAGGAGGAGCCCATCGAAGGAGCGTCGGTACAGCATTTTAGTAGCCGTATCGTAGTAGAATCGAAGAGAGCGTCTCCTGACTGAGACGGCTTCCTTCGGGTCCTCTGGAAGGATTCTATAGACAGCGAAGTCGATGAACGGGAACCTCCAGTCTCGGACATTAACACCAGTGTTTGTTGGCATGGCGTGAGCCACCCGCAAGCATAGGTTATTTCTGGGACAAATCAGATCTCGTCCTGTTACCGTGATATAGTATTGAGTCCCAAAGGGCGCTGCTAATGAGGCTGCGAGGCCGGCCAGAGCATCGGCCTCCAAGTTTTGTAAACGGGGGACATGTTCAATGAAGAACCCGGTGAAGGTTGAAATGATGTTCAACGCGACTTCATGATAAGGGATTAAATCTTCATGGCGAACTTCGTATTGTCCCCGAACCTGGTTTACGACGAGTTTTGAGTCGCCGTAAGCTTCCAGATGGTCGACCCCCAGCTGTTGTGCGAGCTGGAGTCCCATGACGAGTGCGTTGTACTCGGCAACAGTTGTTGGAGCACGGCTTCGAAAGAGAGTACGCACGCTGGATGACCAGCTGATCGGGGGAGACTAAGACTACCCCCACTCCTGCGATGATTTGGCCTTTGGGGCCTGTTCTCGAAGCGCCGTCGAAGAACATCCGCCAAACGGAGCTTCCTTCGGTGACGTTGGATTCTTGGACCTCATCCGGGATATCTTCATAGAGTTTTGAGGATTCTGGGATGGGGTGTGCAGCTAAAAAGTCAGCCAGAGCTTGACCCTTAACAGCTTTTTGCGGCACAAACACCATGTTGTACGGTGTTAGCAAGGATCGCCCATGTAGCCAGCCGGGAGTTCAATGATCCTGGCTTCGTCATGAGGACTCTGAGCGGATTGACTCGGGAAATGACATGAATTGTCTGACCCGAGACATAATGACGAGTCTTCTGGATGGCAAACACCAAAGCCAAGCACTCCTTTTCGACGGGGTTGTACCGGTGTTCGGCCCCGATGAGTGTTCGACTGAGGTAGTAGATTGCTTGCTCGAAGCCTGTATCGCTGTTTTGAGCCAGCAGAGCGCCAAGAGAATGATCCATGGCACGGACGTAGAGGAGAAATGGTTTGCCGGTGACTGGCGCTACCAGGACTGGTGGGCTTGTTAGGTAAGCCTTGATGTCGTCGAAAGCCTTTTGGCACTCCTCTGTCCAGACGTAAGAGACTTCCCTTCTTCATGAGCTGAGTAAAGGGTTGACATCTACCGGAGAGGTTCGCTATGAACCTCCGGATATATGCCAGACGTCCCTGTAGGCCCCGAAGTTCTCGAAGGTTCTTCGGAGGGTCCATGTTGAGGATGGCTTTGGTCTTCTCAGGATCAACATGAATGCCTTTCGCTGTGATGACAAAGCCCAAGAATTTGCCGCTAGAAACCCCCAGAAAGGATTTAGCGGGGTTCATTTTGAGTTGATGTGCCCGCATGAGATCGAAGACCGTCTTCAGGTCCTGTAGGTGATCTCCTTTGAGGCGGCTCTTGACTGCGATGTCGTCAACATAGCATTCGACCGTCTTGCGAAGATGTTGACGGAAGATGGTGCTCATAGCTCGCTGGTATGTCGCACCGGCGTTCTTCAAGCCGAAGGGCATTACTGTGTAGCAGAAAACACCCTTTGGAGTCCTGAATGACGTGTGTTTTGCGTCATCGGGGAACATCTTGATTTGATTGTAGCCTGAATACCCGTCCATGAAGGACATGCGCTCAAAGCCACATGTGTTGTCGATCATCACATCAGTGATTGGAAGCGGGAATTCGTCCTTCGGGCAAGCAGAGTTGAGATCCCTGAAGTCGATACAGACTCGTATCTTCCCGTTCTTCTTGGTGACAGGAACGACGTTGGCTACCCAATCCGGGTGTTGTTCCTCACGGATGAAGCCGCTGGTCAAGAGTTTGTCTACCTCCTGATCGATGGCATTCATGATGTCCGGACGGAAGCGTCGCTGCTGTTGTTTGATAGGTTTGGCATCAGGTAAGATGTTCAACCTATGCATTGCGATCTGTGGATCGAGTCCCGGCATGTCTTCATAGCTCCAGGCGAAGACGTCGATATACTCTTTAGCCAGTTGGATTAAAGATTCTCGATCTTCTCCTTCCAGGCTTTTACTGATGAAGATGGGTTTGGAAGAAGACCCCTCCCCGAGGTCGATCTGCTCGACTTCGTCTTCGGTGGGAGGTTCACGAAGCTCAAAACGAGATTCCCATTGTTCCCCTAGGCGTTGGGCCCAGGGTTCTTCTTCGAAGGGTTCTGGCGCTTGGTCTTCGCCTTCACCTTTTTGAGGTTGTGCTGACGTCATGTTAGCTGACAGCACTTTCCTGAAGACTGATCCGATACTGGTATCGGAATCCCAAGTCGATGCTTCGGACGAGTGGGAATGTTCTATGTCTTCTGCATCTGAACTCTCTGGGGTTGATGGCGGCGTGACATAGCCTAACCCTCGTCCAGTCCGATTATAATAGTCCTGTGGCTTTCCATTGGGCATCGAAAGCCGGACAGGGAGATGCCGACCCTTGCCGTAGTTTAAGCCTTTGTTGCTTTTCAGGTCGTAGCCCATCTTTTGGATGATGTGCTTTGCCGCATCCGTGTACCGATAGACTTGTACTCTGCCGGTATCAGGTTCGGGCTCGATTGACGGGAGGTCCCGATGACGCTCGACTTTGCCCGAGATGATGGTGCCTTGGTCTCGGCTCCGTGGAGGGACTATGAAGACTCCTTGAGACGGGACTATTCGATTATGGTAGACGGTCGTTATTTGTGTTTGCAACGACCGTAGAGCGTTGTCTAATGTATACATGGCATTCCAGTGTGGAAGACAAGAATAATTAAAAGACACTCTATTATTGATAAAATACGAGATCTTATCCCGTGGGATTACATTGTCAAAGGAGGGTGCCTCTACGTCAGCCGAGATATAATCACCAAGCTCCTCGTCTGTAAGAACTGGGGGCAGACTAGGAGAGTCCACCACAGCTTTGGGGTCTGAGAGGGTTATATGAGCCTTCTCTGACACCTTGGATGACTGCGGCGGCTTGTCCTTGAGACGCACCTTGAGAGGCGCCTCGGCTGCGCCTCCGGTGAGTGGTGCCTTCCCTTGTAATTTTGCCACCAGGGGAGCCGATGTTTGAGGTGGCTTTCCCTTGAGGCGTATCTTCAGGGGTGCTTCGCGAGCCGGCGCTTTCCCTGATAGCTTGATGCTCATTGGAGGCGCCTTCTGGGGTGGTTTCCCCTTCAGTCGGATTTTCAAGGGGGCGTCGGGAGTCGTCTCAGGCTCCATGTCCGGTTCTGTTGCCGTCTCTGCCTCATCATCAGCGTCGTTGGCTTCCTCCTCGTCAATGGGCTTGTACAAGTCGGAATCGGTGAAGTAGGCTTCAATCCCTTTGAAAGGATCGATGTCTGCAAACTCCGTCCGGATGACGCCATTGGTGGATACATACTTCATGCACTGGTGAGCGTGGAGGGCACCACCATGTACTCATGCAGCCATGGTCGACCGAGCAGGATGTTGTAGTTGACCTCGGCATCTACCACATAACAAGTCACCTCAGTTTTGAGGCTGCCAATGTGACACTTCAGTCGGATCTTGCCCAATGGCTCGCTCTTGCTAGCATTGAAGCCACTGACGGTTGTATTGGAGGGCGCCAGCCGGTACATCGGGATCCCCAGCTTAGATAGCAGCGCCTTCGGGATGATGCTTAGGGAAGACCCAGGATCGATCTGAATCCGGCTCACCTTGACCGAGCCAATGTACCCTGTATAATACAGCGGTCGGTTATGTCGGTGATGCTTGAGCAGCATGTCTTGTTGGGTGAAAGTTATGTTTGGGATAACTTCATCCGCACAATGACAGTGCGCACAAGTAGTTGGGAGGTCTTCAGGCTGCTTGACCTGACTGAGAAAGGATTCAGCGTCCTTCAGAGCTTCGCAGAGAGCTTCTCGGGAATCTTTAGAAAGACGCAGGAGCTCGAACAAAGACAGGCGCGCAGGTGTACTGGCTAATTGTGCCAGAATGTCGAAGTTGTGAGGCTTGGACAGCCCCGAAGCATTCTCCTTCCGTAGAGGTCTGTCAAAACGGGCCTCCACCTGCTTCTGCTTATTGGCTGCTGAGGGCTTAGATGGACCCTCTTCAGGGATGGTGCTAGGAGGCACCACCTCGGCGGCAGCTTTCGCCGGATTGGGAGCTCTGTTGTGCACGTATTTGCACTGGAAAGTGCCTCTTCTGTTGAAGAAGAGACTGTGCGGCAAGACTTGATCTTCCTGCCTTTTGATTTGGAGGTAGGGCGTACCTCCGATTGAGTCACCTCGGAGACGAGGTCGGGGTGAACCCAGAGGACCTCTCCTCGAGATGTGGTGAGCGGGGTGAGTCCACTCACATTGTCACGAGTAGGTGGTAAGTTTACCACCTCCATTGTCGCCTTAGGGATGGGGACGACGCCATCTTGTGTGGTAGTTGGCGGCAAGGTGCCGAACTGAAGCGAAACCACATTGGCCGACACCGTCTTCTCTTCATAGTCGACGGAGATTACATCCGCATTGATCATGCGCTGGATGTAATTCTTGAGGACGTAGCAGTCCTTGGTCGGGTGTCCGACAAACCGATGGTAGTGACAGTACCTTGGGTTGTCCACTTTCCCAACTTCATCGGGCCGCTTTGGGTCCGGTAGCTTGATCTTGTCACCCTGCTTCAGTATCTCGAAAAGTTGCAGGGTGTCGTCATCATTGAATGAATAAACCTCCTTGGGTCTCGGTGCCAGTGGAGGCTTCTGAGTAGGCGCAGATGCGCCTTTTGAAGGCATTAACAGTCAATGCCTGTTTTCCCTTTGCTTCTCGTCCGGAGCTGTTAGCTGCGGACTTTTTCCCCTTATCGTCAAAGGCGGGGAAGCTGACACCCAGAAGACGTGCATTGGCCGCCTTCTTTTCTGCAGCTTCAGCTTCGATGATCAGGGAGCTCCAGTCAGGAGGGGGAGTAGAGTTGAGCCAGAGCTTTACTGCAGGCAACATGTTCATGCTGCAAGCGGAGAGGAGCGCATGTTCTGGCATGCCTGGAGGTAGCCTGAAGCAAGCCTGTCGGAAGCGTTCGATGAACGCCCGAACCGTTTCCTTCTCCTTCTGACGTATCTCTATGAGAGACGCCATCGTCATGTCCTTCCGCCGTCGTAGAAGCGGTCGAGGAAGAGGCACGTCAGGTCGTCGAAGGACGATATGGAATTGTCGGGGAGGCTGCAGTACCAGTCATACGCCACTCCTTTCAGGGCCCCGACAAAGATACTGGTGAGGAGCGCGTCCTCCTTCGGAAGATGCCCTGTCTGTGACTGGAAGTACGTCAGGTACCGTCGCGGAGAGTCCTTCCCGTCGTATGGGGTGAGTGTTTGTGGTTTATACTTTGGAGGATAAACCACCTTGTTCCACTCGAGGGGATAAGGCTGGGGAATGCCCATCTTCTGGCGTTCCTCTTGCCTGTTCTTGGACTCGAAGCGCTCCCGCAGGTCTTTGATCATTTCGACCACATCCTCCGTAGAGCTAGGAGTCGGGGAAGGAGGTACCATCTGGATTGGAGCGTTTGAGGGCTCCGAGGTCCGAGGTGCTTCTGTATCCGAGGGCGCCCGTTGGAGGGGCACACTCGACTCCCCATTAGCTCCTGGGTCAGGACCAGTTGAAGGTGTCCTGATCAAGGCGACCGCATCTCAAACACTGCTTGAGTTCAGTGCTTGCATAGAGGCAGAGAGGGTTTTGAGTCCTCCCTCCAATGAGTCTATGCGCTGGACTATGTCCTGTGACGGCGCATCAGACTCGACATCATCCCCAGCCATGTATACTGTCCTGACACGGCCAGGAGTGGATGGATTGGTTGAGGCTTCGCTTTCGGCCTCACTCTCATGCGGGGAGAGTCACTTCTCCTGGTGTTGGGCCACCCCCAGCCACATTCTGGAGTTCATCTCCAATAGGCGCATCTGCAAGGGTCTGCTTGCCCTCAGCTCCGTCTTGAAGGACCTCTTCGTTTCCAGAACTACCCCCGGCAGTGTCCTGGAGGACATCCTCATTTTGAGGGGCTTCAGGGAGAGTAATCTCGCCTTGATGATGAAGATCCGCCGCAGCTGTGCTTTGGACATCTTCGTCTTCGGAAGGAGGCTCAACAAGGGTCTGGCTACCCCCAGCTTCCTCCAAGGACTTCTTCCTCGACCGAGTGCCTTCAAACACTCCTAGAGGTCGAGACAGCTGCCTTGGTTTTCCTCGGCTGGCTTTTGGATGAAGACGAGGAATTGGCAGTCGTCTTCCGGATTGATGAGGAGTTGGAGACCACGTTGCATGAAGCAACCTTTGGCTCCTCTTCAGCTGACACCTTTGTCCCAAGGCGACGTCGGAGAGGTGTCGATGATTGCAGTCGTTGGAAGACCGACTGTCTTGGTGGAGCTGCCGCCTTGCAACAGCAGTTGATGGTGACCACCGCACAAGTATACCCCGTGAGAGGCGCATCGTGCTTGTTGGTCGACTCTCCTGACCGGCGCTTGTGAGTGATCACGTTGCGCAGGTCATTGGAGGAGAGTGGTGCCTTCACACCCCCTTCAGACGTATGGCAAGGCCAAACTCGGGGTGGTCAGGTGAGTGCTGCGCCCCCTGATCTAATACCAAGCAGGCATCACGATCAGTAGTGGGGGAACCACAACATTGAAGTGACTTGAACGGACCTCAAACGCACAACCAGAGGAGGCGCGGGAGTTCAAGACCACTGAGTTTGCCTCTCTCGACTTGGTTGTGCACGCAGTAGATGCGCCCAAGCGAGATGAGGACTTTGAAGATCGACTCGTTGTTGGTGCAGAAGCACTTGAGTCAACCTTGTACAGCTTGCCATCGGCAGCGCGCGTGATGACGAGCGCGTGCCTCTGGCCGGCTGCTGGCATAGCACGTTTGTGGCGCATGGCCCGTGTCGCCTTGGATTTCTTCGTACCAGCCCGCTGGGGCGCATAGTACTCAGCATCCAAATTCTCCTCGCCATTACAGCGAGTGAGTCTGTCAAAGACAGAGGCTTTTTGTGACGCATCAGAGGTGATGCGGGGGCATTGGCTGCGCCCCTGCTCCGTCGACGTATCTTCCTCGCCTGAGAGGGAGATAGCTGGGAACGTGGTCGGCCGCACGCTTCCCAAGAGATGCGCTGCATCGGCGGGCGCACCTTGGTTGCTGAGAACGTCAGCAGGAAGGGAAGGCTGGATTGCTGCATCCCCTTCAGTGGTGGTGCCCGAGGCGTCGACCTTGCGCACCCAGGCCGTGCGGATCTTCTTCGGCTTTGGTAGCCGCTTCGAAGGACTCGCACTTCCTTCAGAAATGAACTCCTCGTACGCCTGTTGATTGAGGCGCACGACCAGCGTCTTGTGGGAGGAGCCCACCTTCACGTCGTCGGCCTGTGACACGACTTTCTCGGAAGAGGAGAAAGAAGTCCCCAGCAGAGTCGCCAGCTTGTTTGCCATTAAAATTGTTTGATTGAAAACTTTAATACAAACAGAACAGTGTTACAATGTAGGACTTAGATGTAGTCCTAGGAGTACACTTTTGTTTAAGCTGGGTCCTTAGTGCCAATGGAGCGAGTGGTAATGCGTTGACTCCTTGACCGGCTGACGACGGTTATCGGTTCTCTGAAGGCGTGGATTGCTCTGGGTGCTGGAGCTTGCTGAG
>JANAVB010044532.1:0-107195 GCA_029216955.1 Iris pallida | reverse complement strand
TTCTTTAGGAAGACCAAAAGGTAGTCTTTATAATTACTAAGTTGTCCTTATTAAAATTAATGAACCATTTTAATTAGTATAGACATGTAAGGGCATTTTCGGAATTCAAAAGTTTCACCATCAAGTTTTCTATTATATAGTAGAATAGATATAGGAAAATATATAGGGACACATATTTCGTGTAGATATTGATATATGTGTGTATAAATAAATAATATGTAAATGTGTGTATTTGTGTGTACATGTAAATATATTACATATAGGTATACATGTGTATATAAATATAGATAAATACGTATATATATATATATATTATATATATATATATATATATATATATATATATATATATATATAATATATATAGTATATATATATATATTGTGTATGTGTATGTGTATATAAAAATATATATTGTATATGGGTACATGTGTATTCATATATATATTCATATATATAAAATTATGGTATATGTATACATAAGTATTTATGTGAATACATATAAACATATATGTATTATTGTAATACATATATGTTTATATGTATATTGTATAAGAAAAAGAAAACAAACTAATAAAGCCCAGCAGCAGCTCTCAGGCCCAAGCCCATCGAATCCCAGCCCGGCCCAACTTCCCCAAGCCAGCCAGGCCGAGCAGCCCGGGTATATATTGTGTATAAGAAAAAAAAAACAAACTAATAAAGTCCAGCAGCAGCTCTCAGGCCCAAGCCCATCGAATCCCAGCCCGGCCCAACTTCCCCAAGCCGGCCAGGCCGAGCAGCCCCGGGCCCGAGCTTAGCATCCAGAGCGGAAATCCCTGAACCAAGCGAAAATCCCTGAACCGTATATATGTCGAGAGTTCTCTCGAGAAAGAAAAACCCTATCCACCACATGACGACGCGCCACCCTCCCTAACCCCTGGGCGAACCACCCCACGGCCGTACGCTGCCATACCAGACCGGAGGCCGGCCATACAGGACGCACAAATGAACAGTCGCAGTGGAGAGCAGCAGTAGCAGCAGCCGCGAGTTGCCGCCTTTAGGGTGATTTTCCCGCTGCTTCGGTCAATCGTTTTACAATCTTCTTTCTCAGGTACGTTCACAAACTATATGACCCTAAGTCCTCCCAATTAGAATTAATTATAGAGCCCTAGGTTGTCCAAGAAATTGACGCAAAGTCGACAAAAATCTATCCCGAAATAGAGCCGTAACTCAGTCCCAGCCGTGACTTTGGAAGGCGACAAACTCGCCGATCCATAGCCTAACTAGAAAACTACCTGAACAGGTTTAATGACAACCGATACGACTCCTAAACGCTGTTTTAGATCTTAATTTCATCTAGAATAGATATAGTTAAACCAATTCAAAAATGAGGAAAAACTGCAAAAACTGTTTTAAAAAACTAGAAATTCCCTCGACACGACGTGCATCCCGCCAATCCGGGCGACGTGGTCGCGAACCGAAAGCATCGAAAGGTGCATAACGGCTTCGTGGTCGTATAGGCTTTGACCGAATTCAAATTGGTCGCGTGTGCGCGACGAATTTGATGCGTATCCGTCGAAATATACCGTATCGGCCTCTGTACAAGTTTCTCAATTACTTCGTGCACGCTCGTCAGATCGAGACAAAACTTGTGCCATCAGGACCGTATCATTTTTCTGGTCCTGTATGCCAAGTTTGGTCCAATTCTGAGACAGTTGAATCGAACGCCGTTTTGTGGGCCTCACTGTCCGACTCAACGGGCAATTTCGTGCACGGCCCGTCGTTATCCAACTTTGGACATACGGTTGGATTTGTATCGGAAAACTGGACCTATTGACATTTAGTTTGACGACTTTAGAGACCGTTAACCTTGGTACGCTTTTCGGTACAAAGCGGGTCCAACGGTAGACATCGTTTTGCCCAAAATTACCATTTTGCCCCTATATCCAGAAGTGGACTTAAGGACAGGCAATCCTAGCTAATTTGACTATTCTGAGAACGTTGGTACTGTCTATTGCAGCATCTGGAGACTTCTGCATGTGTTGACTGATTGTGGCTCATTGAGTGGTGTGATATTATTGGTTTTACCAGCTAAGGACCTCAGGCAAGTGCACTTTCTGATTGTTTTCGATTCATAGTAGTCTTTTTATTTTATGTCTATACATATATTTTACTGCTTGTTGACACGCTCGTCACACGGAGTAGTTGGAAGGGAAAATATCTTAGTACACATGTGGACTACCCAGAACTATCCCAATATGTCTAATCTTGAATGCTAGCAGCTGCACATGACACGTACAGTGTTCCTTATTTAACCCTAGCCGTTCACATTGAAAATGATATTTCACACCACATAGGTAGATGTCTTTTTATTTTTCCTTTTATTCTCCACCGTGCCATGTCATCAGTATTTTCCAGTTTTCATAATATTAAGTTATTTTCACGTTTTGTTAATTCTATTGTGTTTTCGTATTGCCATCGGTTTGTGTACTTGTTCCATTCCTGACTGGAAACCAACATTTTTCAGGTTTAGCCGCGATCACCCTTAGCACTAGGAAGACATGGGTATGCTGAGGCCGACCTAGATAGTGGAACTAGTTGTCATTTTCATTAATCGTGAGAACTTTGTATTTTTCTTTAAATATAAATCTTGCAAAAGTCGTAATAAACTTAGAAATGTGATTGAGCAGCAAATAATATATTTTATGATTTTGAGCATTTATTTCTTGTGGGCTTGACAGCGTTCTACCGCCGACTCTGCGGCGTAGGCTGGCTTGGACACGTCTCGTATCCGAAAAGCGGGTGCGGGTCGTGACAAGCGAGGATGATGATTCGGGTGAAATCTAGCGAGGACGAGCGATTTTCCGAATCGGGGCGTGACATTCAGTGCCCCGATAAATAGGCTTATGAGTAGGATATTCCATACAATAAATCTATATTAAGTGCATACGTCTAAGTTGTTCGAATCGGGGCATGACATCCTCTTGACCGTGAACGAATCTCTTTGACCCTCAGTTGCTTTGATATCGAGAATCAGTCGACTCTAAGTTGTTTCTGCAACCGCATGGCTCATGGATCTGCTCGACGCTACATTGGATGTTCCATACAATAAGTCTATATTAAGTGCGTACATCTGCCACAAGTATGTCGTGATTATCACGCTATCTCCGAGTGCCATCGGAGGTGTTAGTTGCACGAAGTGTAACGAGTTATAAAATATTGGTTTTTGAAGTACAACAAAGTTGCGAGTCGTTGGTCGCATGAAGTGCAACGAATGTGGTGATGTTGGTTGCATGAAGTGCAATGAGATATGTATTTTTGGTCGCACGAAGTGCGAAGAGATATGTGTTGTTGGTTGCACGAAGTGCAACTAGTCGATATATGAGGCGATGCATGTTATGTGGCTATACGAAGGGTTACGTAGTGTTGTTTGCACAGAGTGCAGTAAGTCGTGAATCATTCATTGTATTGGCGCAACGAGTTGAAATGGTATGATACATGTTGTATGGCTATGCGGATGGATAGCGATATGTTAAACGAGATTGAGTAATGACCTTAAGTATCAAGAATAAATTATTGTACGAGTTACAACGAATGAGATTGGAAAAATTGCGAATGCAATAGTAACGAGTCGAGTGGGTCGCTAAGTTGAGTTTGAGTAGGCGAACATGTATGTTGGCCACATTGAGTCTAGTTTCAAACTGGGCGAACGTTTATGTTGGCCGAATGTCGCGTTGAGCTTTGAATAAGCGAATGTTGCGTTGTGATCGATATGATTGCCAAGGCACGATAGATTTGAATGGATGTCAAACTTAAGTGAACGACTGTACATGTTGGTCCAGTTGTTGTGCCAACATGAGTAAGAAGAACGCTAGGGCTGGGATCGAGAAAGGATCGCCATGGGATAGTTAACTTAAAATAGATGTCGGACATATACGGAGTGTAAAGTTGAGTAATGACTTGATTTCGAGTGGTATATGCAATACTACTTGTGTGATCAGTGCATTGATGTATTGTATCGATAAAGATAGGCTCGATTTCTGAGTGGTATATGCAATACCACTTAGTGATAGCTATGTTAAGCCCTTGGTGACTTGCAATAGATTGCATCGAGACGATTGGGTCGGTTATGATAGGTTTGTCCTCAACGGACGGAGTAGTAACGAGATTCGAGTGGGAATGACTCGATAAGAAGTCGGTGCAAGTATTCTTTGACAAATTGAGTTGAATGATTATGTGCGAAGTCGTACCTATGGATGATACGTCGGATGAGGATTCGTAGTACAAGTCGAACGATAGGCTGAGCATAGCGAGAGAATATTGCATTGAGAAAATAGTTGACTCGGTCGAATTTGTGCTGAGTTAGTACGAAGACTTATTCGGAACGAGTTGAGTAGGTACGAAGTAAAAGTGCAAACGAATTTGAGTTAGAGCGATGGGCCAGTAGCACAATTTGGAAGTATGTGTTAGGAATATAAGAATGGATATATGAATTATAAATCGTGTCTCAGTAATGGTAGTTACAACGAAATGGCTCTTGATGTGTGCAAAGATTTGATTTGTATTCGAGTTTGAATAATAGCAGTGATTGCAACGAATTTGAGCTTATGAGAAAGGAAGATGTTCAAGTTATACATATCGACGATGGTATTGAAGCGTATCAAAGACGATATGCAATAACTCGGGGATACTCTGATCGATTGAACGAAAATTATGTTGAGCATTATTATTGGATGAATAAGAGGCAAGTTAAGTTGATGCTGGTTCAGATGAAACGAAAGTGCTTAATTGTTTCGAGGATAACCACAATGTTGACATTCTTGTATTATACGAGTGCAACTCCAGCATCGCACATGCGTCAAGCCAAATTAGGGCGATCATTCCGCATGAGCGCTGGTATGGTGATTCATATAGCGGGGATGATTAAACTTACAAGACGTGGCAAATTGGATTTAGACTTGTGGTTTGATGTGAAAGTTATTCGAGGATGATTTCGATGAGTACTGAAAGTGTCGAACTATGATCGCGAATAGGTAAACTCGGACTTGAGGCGGGTAGATGTCATATGACTAGCGAAAATAGTCGACGGTAATGCATGAGTGGTTCGAGTAGTAACGGCACGCAATGTGCATAGTATTAGTATCGAGTAGTTAACAGCGCATCAGTTGCGGGGGGTAGATAAATTGTGGATTGGTAAAGTATATCGGATTGGGTAAAATTCGAAAGGAAATGTCGGGAATTGATTTGGCTCCATGATAGGATATATAATGGTTCGTAGTAACTGTCCCTCGTTGATGACCTTCAATTATCGAGCGTAGTTTCGGGGCAGATGACCCTAGAAGACTTGACTGCCAAATCAAGTGAATGTTAAAGACCGTAGGACGACCCTAAGGAAGTCGTATAAGAAATTTCGTCGAGGATGAAGGATGATGTAGTGTATGTCGAGGATAAGACTAAGAGAGTGAGCATCGTGTTTCGAAAGTTAGCGAGTAGCCTTTGACTAGAATGATATGGTCAGAAAAGAAAATTTATAATCGATCGAATAAGTATGTAAATAGACTTGTTGGTCGATGATCGAATAGATGTTAAGGAACGTACTTAGCATAGTGATACAGTAAGGTGATTACAAGAATTCTGTAATGTACGAGAGCAACGAATAGTAGAACGACCCTAAGAGTTGTGTCGTAGATCTGTTTGAGTAACAGTTAGGCTATGTGTGTTGAGCGCACGATCTATGTTATGGAACGAACTAGTTGAGATTGATTCGAAGATTTAGTAAGGAATTCCTATTTGATCAAGAATCGGAGATGGGCGTATCGTAAGAGACCTTGGGTCGAAAAGATTGTTGCCTTTGAGCATCGTTGACTCAAGTTGACCTCTTGTGTCGGAAGAACGCGAGCCTGATGTCTGGATAAGTTACCTAGTAGGGGTAGCCCAGAGCAATACGTAGGTAGTTCGAGAACGTGGATCGTGTTGGAATAGTTGTGTATGAGACTTAGTGCGAATGGTAGGCAAAGAAATTCGAGACATGTTGGACATAGTCCATGTCGTTAAGGCCACATTTATGAATGATTAGATAAAAACTTGAGTTGTGCGAGAGATAGAAAACAAATAGGCATTGTAGAGAATTGTTGCGGTCGGATGCACAATGACTTAATACAATGCATGCGTTAGATGGCCATCAAGAAACTTATGGGATTGAAGTTACAGTTTTGAATCAAGTTATGTGTAGAGACGTTTAGGAGGATGATCGCATGTTATGGGATAATGCATACGTGAAGTATTTTGGGGAATAGGTGCTAAGATTTGACTAAGTTGAGTACAGAATGATTGGTGCTTGAGGATTTAAGTTGAGCCTGTTAGTTTGTCCTGATATCCTACAACTGAGCTTGGTTGAAATGCATATATTGGTGGGACGCCTAAAATATGTGTATGATCTAAAATAAGTTGTATGATTCCAACGATAGTATCACGAGATCATGAAACGATCTAGCGAGACACTTGGATTAAGTGTTGGTTTCGGTTCGAGGACGAACCTTATTTTGAGTAGTATATTATGTAATACCCCGCTCCGCACGGTGCATTATGACGAGTGTTGACTCGAAGAGTTGCGTTGACCCAATGAAGTATCGATGTGAATCGATGCAAAGCATAAGTTCGGTTTGAGCAAGGTATTAGTTTTGGTTGATCTAGTGTGCAGGCTATGCTATTGCGCTGGACTGTAAAGGGTCGACATTCTGCCTTATTCAAAATAATGTCCGCAAAACCAAATCGTCGCCTTGTAACAGATTTTAACATGGGCACGATAAGCTGAATCAATCGAGTAGTTCAACGGAATGGCTAAGTCAGGAGAGTTGGCGGTGCAACTAAGTTATGGAATCGAGTCGCTTCAGTTCGGAGGAACGTCAAGGTGTATCGGCTTAAGGTGGGCGGGTTCTTAACTCTCTCTCTCTATTCCTTCACGTCTAATAAAATATGTCCTTGTATGTATAAGTTGCTATCAAGTTAGCGAGCATGGCTCGAATGGTTAAAGGTCTTAGTATGTGTCGAACATTAAGATAGAAAATTGAACATTGAATAATTGAAGTGACGTGCAACAAGTGTACGGGTCGCGGTAGGACGGTAATAGTAGAACATTGAAAGGCAATATCGAGATGTGCATCACGTACATGACTCCGAGAACATTGAACACTAGGCCTAGAATATTGATTATGGTGTTAAGCATACCCTCGTGCACGGAAGTTAGGAGATGACTAAATAACTACGGAATTAGGCTATGTGAATAACTTATGAATGAAACGCGTTAAGTATAAGTACGAGAAGTCTAAGCCGTTGGGCGTCGTACATTAATACGGGTGTTGGGGCATAATTTTGTCGGAACGTGAGATAGAGATCATGGATTATGTTTATGGAACATGGGATTGGTTGGTACGATATGACTTGTTTTGCTATGGCGCATATTGTATGGTCAATAGACTCGGATGGCCCGTGCAGGGTACGGCTTCCCTCGGATGGTTACGACCGGGGCACTGGGACCGTTCAGCCTAGAAGAGAATTATGTATGGTATTTATGCTGCACATCATTAGGACGGGTTGCGACCGGCCATTGTTGTGATAAGCTATGATATCAGTAAGTTTGGGATCCTTTGGATATTTGGCTAGCGACCCATATTGAAGTGATCATAGGCTTACACATAAGGATGCCAAGTCCATTACGGTATGAAATACCGTGACCTTTATATAGATAGGGCCGGTGGGCTGAGATTAGAGTTGGATTCAGACGCAGGGCCTGCTACCCCTATGCATATGTTTAAGTATGGTTGGTTGATTGTGTGAATTATATGATTGGTTATGTGAAGTTCTAACCATTGCAGGCTAGGGAAAGTGGGACGGAGATGAGCACGATCACTATGTTTATATTCAGATTATGTCTAACTATATTTGCTGCAGGAATATGGCATCAGACACATTTATAATAAGTTGTTAAGCTCGAATATTACCATGAAACTGATTCTAAGGCTAAATAGAAAGATCACCAAATTAAGATGCATGTTTCACTAAATATACTTAGTGTTTAGTTCTGGTGCGAGTGGGTCTTGATCAGTGCAGCGAGGAAGAAAGCACTAATCCCCCACTAGTTTGTTCGCAGGTTCAGGATATGTTCGGCTCGGGGCGGGGCTTGGCTTAGACGTGCCGGGGGGCATGGAGTCCTTAGCGTTCAAGAGGAGCTACCGCATAGCCGTTCGGACTTGCGATATGGAGATGTTCGGCCGAAGACTACTTGGTGGCTATAAAGAGGCATAATGTATGGAACAATGTAATCTTTGTGAGCTAGAGAGATCATGAGCGTTGTATCCAGTTGGCATATTCAGTTGGGCTATTCAAGCCTTTGTAACCTTCAGTTCATTTTTAATAAAAGAGATTCTTATTGTATACTCTATTTTCTTCCGTTGCTTATGTTATCAATTTGAGATAAACACTATGTGAACCTGTTATCTTGCCTTGCACGAGCACAACTCCAGGGTCGTGCGACATCACGCCCCAGCGTGGACGAGATGATTCGGGAAAAATCTAGCGAGGACGAGCGATTTCCGAATCGGGGCGTGACATTCAGTGCCCCGATAAATAGGCTTATGAGTAGGGCATCATCTTTCGGTAGGTGCCCATCATGGAGTGGAAGTAGGTCAGGTACGGGGGGATTCCTTCCCATCAAATGGTATCAATGACTGTGGTTTGTACTTGGGAGGATAGACCACATTGTTCTATTCGAGAGGATAGGGTTACTGGATCCCGAGCTTCTAGCGTTCCTCTTGTTTATTTTTTGCCTCGAAACAGTCGTGCAAGTCCCTCACCATCTCGAACAATTCTTCCGTAGAGTTAGAGCTGGTGATTGAAACAAGGTACGATGTTTAGCTCCTGAGAGGGCTGATACTCCTGGTAGGGTATGATGGACCGTCCCTGAAGATAGCCGCTGAGGGGTTCATTCGATTCTCCATTAGCCCCCGGATCAGGACTGGCAGATATAGGGACCCCTATCGACGGCTGGGCTGTCAGGGTACTCGGATCTCGAATACGACCTGAGTTAACGACTGCATGGTGGTGGAAAGGGTTTTAAGGCCCTCTTCCAAGTTGTTCAGGTGCCGTACAATATCCGAAGCTGAAGTGTCTACTTCTTCTCCCCTTGCCATGTCACAGGCATGACATAGGCCAAAGTGGAGGGATCGGTGGATGCCTCACTCTAAGCCTTGCTTTCTAGTGGAAAGGATGCATATATGCTTCTTCTTCCGACCCCTCGAACTGGCTACACCCCGCTTGTAACCACCACTTTTCTAAAATAAGAATAATTTTGAACTTTTGTAAAATTTATTATTTAATAAGGTTTAAATCATGTTATTGTTTTATTGGTGAATTTTAATTATTTGAATATCATTAAATTAGTATTTTATGATTTTTCTTTTTGCTAGTGTAACCTTAGACCTTCTTAGCCTAGAGACTAAACATGACCATGTAGGCCTAACCCATGTGATTAGATTAGCTAATTACCACTTTATAGGCTAAGGATATTTTGGTCATTTTGTGACTTTTGAATTATTAGAATTTTTGATTAATTAGTAAATTTAGATTATTTTAATAATTTTTAAATTGATGTATTATGATTTTGTTATTTTTCATATTTTAATATTTTGGAAATTTTTATATTTTAATATTGATTTTACGGATTTGTTTAGTCGGGTTTGAGCTTTTTTGGTTCCGACTTGTGTTAGTGATCCGGGTAACTTAGATTCTAGACGGAAGCCCAAAATAGTTAGTCATGGCCCACAAACTTTACTAATTAAGTTAGTAAGTTTAGACTAATCCTACTTGTTTGATTGGTTAAGCTAGAGGCTTAAATTTAACCCTTTTCCCAAACTTGAACATGAAATTAACCAAGAGGATTAGTTGAGGCCTTATTGGGCTTTCTCCCCAAAGGCCCAAATAGGGTTTAATGGCAGCCACTATAGGTAGGTTAGCCTCCTTGCTTTTATTTTATTCCATCTTACCTCTTTTCCTTCACGAAGTGTTCTTCCCCAAATTAGAGAACTTCCTTTTTGATTTGATCTCCAAATCTCTTCATTCCTCTGCAAAACTTTATCCAACCTTCTCTACTACCAAGGGAGGGTACAAGCAAAGATTTGGAGCAAAGTGCAAGGAGGAGTGTCTATTTTGGAAGGATCTTCGTATTCGAGCCGTTCCTTGAGAGTATCATTGGGATCCCACTCCCAATAGGCAAAACCAACAATCTAAATTGATTTCCTATACATATAGTTTTTTGAATCCATAGGATCCACCCCATGCATGTACCCCCTTTAGATTTAAGTTTGAGGCCATTTGGAGCTTTCTCGAGCAAGTTAGAATTGTGTTCTTGTACCCTACTTATTAGATCTCAAATTAGGACACCTCATGTGTTTGGTTTAATGTCTAATAGGTTTAATTATATTTTAATTTCAGTTTTAGACAAGTTAGATGATGGATTAATGTTAGTTAGCATGGTTAGAATGAGTTTCATTTGGATACCCATGGTTAGATCTAAGTGGTTTAGTCTACATGTCATTTTTTTAGCCTCAACTTGTCATTTTAGTGTTTCTTTATATAATGGATTGTTTTGTATATATATATAGGTATATTAGATATATTTCATATATCTGGATGTGTGTGGATATGTTGTTACTAGTGTACTTGTGTTAGAGGAGAGGGTGTGGTTTGATATATCTTGAGTGGTGTGGAGAGTGAGATGTGTTTCTTTTGTCCAAACAACCCAAATTCGTCATAATATTCATCCACGTTTTTAGTATCCATAGCAACTTAGAAATGTCATAACTTTTAGCTTAGAATTCCGATTAATCTTCATTTTTTTGAAAGAACCATATCGAAGTTAGATTTTCAATATATATATTAATGGGTAAAATATATTCTAGAATTTTTTGTAAAACTGTTTGAGTGTCAGCTGTCCGAAAGACGAATGCGTTTGGTATTTTTGAGATTTTGGGAGCTTCCAGACACGAAAATGCGATCCGTTTGATGTTTTGGAAAGCTAACACAAAGAACCACGATATCTTTAATCCTATAATTTAGTGAAGCCCAATTGGTACAGTATTGGTTTTAATAGAAGACTGACTATACGACATAAGCATTTTGTGTAACCTATGAGCCTATGTAGTATGTATATTAAATGAATGTAGGTATCATAGGTTGTTGAGTATATTATCATAGTACATATATATATATATATATATATTACTGTTAAGTTATATGTTAGTATGTTGTTAGATGTTGGTTAGTAGAGGGTTAGATATGTTAGAGTTTGTTAATGTTAGTATAAGTTATATTTGTTAGTAGAGTATTAGTTAGTATAGAGGTTAGTATTTTGTTAGATATTGATATGTTTATTAGTTTAATGTTAGATATCTAGTATGTTAGATATATTGTGTTAGTAGATTATGTTTGTTCTAGATATTGGTATGTTAGCAAGTTAGTCTCTATAGGTTATATGTTGGATATTAGTTAAGATATTATGTTTACATTAGATAGTTAGTTAATTAATATTTGAGGGATATCTCGGTATTCTGATACCAAGTTAGTATCATAAGGTAAATATGAATTACCTTTACCTTCAAGGTAAATGATTAGTTTACCTTATGACCAAGGTATCGGTTTTGGGATGACAATATGACCAAGGTTAATATGGTATTCTAGTGTTTGAGTTTGAGTAGGTGATGTTAGATTGTGGAAGGATTATATAGATATGTATATATATTTTGGGTCTTATAGTATCTATATATATGAGAGTATATAAATAGGTTATGGTTCTTCGTGTGGATATGTATATACTTATATATGATATCTATATATGTGTTAGGGTGGTACTATATGGGTAAGGAATATGTGATATATATGTAATGTATATATAACTAAGTTTGTATGCCTTGTTAGCTATGTGGTTTAGCTATGTGCCTTGATTTAACATGTGTTAGATAGCAATGGTACTAATATACTTGATTGTTTAGGCCATAGACTTGTTTAGACCTAGAATTGAATAACCTATACTAGTTTGACCATTATTGACCAAACCCTAGCTAGTTTGACCATATTAGACTAGTTGCCCTAGTTTGACTAAATTGTTGACCAGAGTTGATCACGAGTTGACTTTGACCTAGATTGACTTAGACTCATGTAGATTGCATTATAATTTCAATTACCATATAAATTGAACTCTTTATAACCTATGTTGCTCTAACTAGGACTCTGTGACTCCAGTTGGCCATCTTTTCTTATCAGTTTTCAGGGTATCAGACGATACATTCTTTGATCGTTTCATACTTGCTAGAACTTATATTCATGCTCTAGATCACTTTACATGATGTTGTCACTTATTTGCACGGATTGGTACTATATGGATCTTTTATGAGATGTTATCCCCTTTAGTGGGCGCATCGATATTTCATGTCATGTGTTTCATGTACATCATGTATTCCTTGCTCTTGTTATTCATGTATTCTCACGTGTTCTCATGTGCTTTTATGTACGCTCATGAACTTTTATGTGCTCTCATGTACGCTCATGTTTTCTCATGTGCTTTATGTGTAAGCAAACCATCATGTTCGTAACGTAACTTGACTAGATCCTTGTGTATTGATTGTGGGTAGGGGTAAGTATAAATGGTCATATGATTTAGCCATCATGTTCATTCTGTTACTTTTCATGTAATTATCATGTTTCTCATATACGGCACAGCCTTCATGGCTAGTGTTTTCATGTGCAACCTATTTTATATCATGTTCAACCCAAGCCAATTACATACCATCTATACTCTAAATCACTAGTCACTTACAGTTCTTACTTGTCATGTATATAGTTCCAGTTATCAAATATCTCTTATTTTTATGTACATTTTCTTACAGCCCATGTATCTTACTCTTTTGCATGCTTTATTTTTGCCATGATATGAACTGCGTGAGATGTATTGTGCTCGTTCCTGTCCTGATAGAACCTATTGAAAATATTACAAAGGATGAGGAGGACTTCTGTCCTACCTACTACGGAGCATGCCTAGATGACACTTGCAACCTGGACCCCAAGGAGGTTCAGGCAGCTGTTGAGGATCGTATTGTCTAGAGTAGAAGTAGACTGTTATTTCCTTTCTTCATGTCATTCGTGTTTGTGGATTCAGAGTTGTATTATTGTGAGATTTTGAGACTTGATGTTGGACTTGGATTTATTTCTCTTCCTGTTGTACCTCATTTTGAGGATTTCATTATCAATCGCATCGTGTTATTTTTATCTCTAGATCTGTGATTGAGTAGTACCTTAGTGATTTGGCCTCCGTTTGGAGAGTATATCATATTATGGTTAGTTGAGATCATGACCTAGAACAACGTTCTACCGCCGACACTGCGGCGTAGGCTGGACGTACCTACTTCTCGTGCCCCTGTACTGGGGGCGGATCGTGACACGTTTTTAGTGGTGGCCTACGTAGGTCGAGAGTCACATTAGTGCAATTTCGTGTGTGAAGCCCATGACTTTATTATTTTTAATGTCCATGTTTTATTGTTTGGTGAGCCTTTTGTTTTTAGTCCATAACTTAAGCCTTGGTACCCAAAATTCGAAGCCTAAAACCTATTAGACTTACCCATTATCCCACTCCCCGGTTCTGTCTCAGATTCGCTCTCCATACCCACGTCCTTCCTCTTCATCTCATTGTAACATTTCTTCGAAGATCAGAAAACCCCAAAGAACGTTCACAATTCCATTTCCCACAAAAATCCATAACTTCCTCCTCCCTCCACCAAATCTCAATTGAGACTACCAGCGCTCCCCTTGCCGCCCTTCGATTCCAGACCCCACCCCACCTTTCGAGCCCGTCCCCGGCGCCTTCCACGCGCCCTCCGCCGGCGTCGTCATCTCCGTGCGTGCTCCGTCGCCGCGTATCTTCTCCACGTGTCCGTCCGTGTGTGCGCACGTGTCCGTGCTCGTCATTCCGGCGTTGGTTCCGAGTCCGAGGCCTCCCCTCGGTACTCTTTCGTGCAAGTTTGGTAAACTCTTCCCATTTCTCTCTGTCATTTTCTTCAGAGAAACCCATTTGTCATTCTGGCCGTAGAGTCTATCATGTAGATTATTATTTGCTTTTGTAGAATTATTTTATTAGGTTCTGTGGTTTAATTTTAGCTTTCCGTGTTGTAATTAGCAATTTGGTAATAATATACATATTAGGAAACTTTATACATGTTTATTTTGGTATTAATTAATTTATGGATTAACCTTATAAATTTAAAATATAGTTTAAATGATTTAATTGGTTTAAATTAAAGTTAGGATTATCTTTTAATTTATGTTAGGTCGTAGTAATTTTAAACCAAATAATGATTTAATATTTGGTTTACAAAATATTAGTTAATTAATATTCGTTTAAAAGTTATTATCTTTAAAATAAAAGTTTGGTTAAGTAATGGTATAAAAAAATTATATTCGTTAATGATTATATATATATATATATATATATATATATATATATATATATACTATATATATATATAATATATATATTATATATATATATATATATATATATATATATATATATATATATATAATGTTTTCCTTTAAAAAATAAATAATAAATAAATAAATGTTTTCCTTTTAAATATGATTTCTTATCAAGAAGGTTTTATAAGGAGAATTAATATAATAAAAACTAATATTTATTTAAAAAGGTTATTTTGGTAATGGTATTTAATATTAAAATCCGAAACCTTTTATAATTAACTTTAAACCAATATTTTGGTAAGAAAACGTATTTTGTGCATTTATTATTATCTATGTTTAAAGGTCATTTTCTACATAATTTATGAAATGTCTAAAAGACATATTTTATGAAAATCATTCTTATTAAATAAATTCTATTTTAAATGTTATTTAAATAAAAACTATTTTCTTACGAAAATTACTAATTTTGAGAAATTCATTTTAAAGTATTTTTCCCATTCATTAATTTGTTGTAAGGGCATAAGCCCAGTTTTTCTTTATTTTTTTGTGACCCTGTATTGTGTAGCTTAGATTTTCTATTTCTTTTCTGGGTTGGTTATTTGTGTAGCTAGACGTATAAATTATAATTGGTTATTAATTATTTTGTACAAAATTAATAAGATTTTCTCATATTAAGTTAATGAATAAAGATTCCTAATAATTTAAACAACTTCATGTTTTCCTCACTTAAAAGACCACTTAGATTTATATATATTATTAAAAATACAAAGTCTTGCCAATTAAAGTGTAATTGCTATTTTTCTCAATAAATCAATAATCGGTTATTTCGTAAATTGATAACCAATATAGTTTACGACGTTAGACGGATTTTGTTAGATTAATTAAATAACTTAAAATCTGACTAGGATCTGTTTCTAGAAATTGCAACTAGCACACCTAGATTTGGCTCATCTATGTTTCTAAGTCAGGATTCTCAATTGTAGAGTTTTGAGGACGTATTTGACTTCCTCCCCAGGTACCGACATCCTGTTCCAGTCATTAACAAAGGCAAGTTACGGTTATGTTTTTTTGTATTTTATTTAGTAATTGTCATATTGCATGCTTAAACCGCATTGCTACACGGAACCCTCTCCTAGGGTTCAAATATTGATTGATATTGATTGTGGAGATATTGGAGGAATAGTGTAGCGTTTATGACCAATACTCCTCATATTGTATATTGTTATTGTACGAGCTTATCCCTCTTACACACGGGGATAAGCCGTATCGCGTCGCTAGGATGCTATTGTACAACCCAAGCCGGTCATAGACGTTACCTATTCAAATCATATTGTTTCACATATTGAATTGCTAAAAATTGCTGGAAATTATTGTTCAAAGTATTTCAACTGTTTAAAATTGCATCTTTCTATTATTATTTAGAATGTTGGATTATATACTCGTACTTGCTCCTTTCCTGACTGGATCCCCCCAATAGGTGATGTTGTTGATGCTGAGCTATTGTTCAATAGCTACTATGACCAGGTATTATATCATGTGGTGTTGCCAGAGTCCTCCTTGGAGGATGCAGAACCAGAGGCTGATGAACCGACCGTTTAGCTAGTTGTTTTTCTCGTTATCTAGTTTATTTGTTTTGGAGTTGTAGATTTTGGTTTCAGTATTTTATTTCAGTACTTTCAGTTTCAGTTTGTACTTTTTAGTTGTTGAATAAAAAGTTTTTAAATATTCGTAAATTCGTGTTGTAAAAAATACAAATGAATGTTGTTGTGAATACCTGTAAATAGAACAGCTTACTGCCGCCGTCTCACAACGGTGCAGGCTGGGCATGATCTGATTCGACCCAACAATTTGGGATCGGGTCGTGACATGTTTTTAGTAGTGGCCCATGCATGTCCAAAACAACAACTTAGGTAAACATATCTAGAAACAATTAGAACACTAGAATATTGATTTGTCACAACAAAGGACCGAATTATCTATATATATGTAACTATTTTTGCTTGCTTATAGAACGGTAGGTTACCTTGTATACGTTTACCCCTAAACTTTTCAGACTATGAAGACAACCTGACCTATGCCTATCAATCGGTACTAGCAAGATCTTGTTTTCTATGCATGACGCAAGAAAACATGACAAGAGAATCGTAGTAGTAGATTGAGCAGTGGGAGGCTGCTCGAACCAGACCAGGACTAGAAGAGCTAATGATACCTAGAATTATTGATTAGCACTAGATGATACCCTACCGAAGCATAACATATTACCCTTGGTTATATTTTTTTGGCCAATATCTTTCCCAAAGTCATGTCGCCCCTACGATATAATTTTTAAAAAATTGTAATCTTAATGAGAATGTATGTAAGGTGGTATTTATCAAGGATATATTAGTGATTAAGAATTGAAAGAATAGAATTTTAGAATACCTATATATATATATATAATATATATATATATATATATATATATATATATATATATATAGTCTGCTATATTCACCATGTTACAATATAGGGCCGAAATTATTTATTTTAAAATATTTTGGCTTACTTATAGTTTTATAGGTTACCTTGCTTACGTTTGTACCTAAACCTTATCTAGATTAGACCGATCGTATGATGGTATGTTTACTGCCTATTTTATTTTCTAGATTTTTGGTATATTTTAGTGTCCTATGGCTTTCGGGATTATTTTCTTCCATATCTTTATCAGATTCTAGCATACTTTAGGATCCATACTCTTTCGCCGTTTTTTTGGACTAAGGTTAGATTTTTTTTCAATCTCCTTCTTTAGCAAACATATTTCCAACTTCTCCATTTGTTGATCAAATCTTACTCCTCTATCTTTATTTGGAATCTAGATCCAATCACTATTTAGAGTTTCAAATTCTTCTATAACAAACCTAACAAACTCTTATCTACACAAAGTATTTCTATGACTAGTGTATCCAACCATTTCTCTTGACCTTATTTCCAATTGACTTTCTCAGAACCGATTTCGAACCGAATTCTTTTGGAACCATAAAGCCCCAGGGTTAATTGTTGCCAAAGAATTGGTTCAACTTAGCTAGTTCACATATCTCCCAAGGGAACTATTTTTCGAAAAAAATAATTCCAATATGGATTGATATTTCCTAAGTTATTTCAAGTACCAAAAAATATTTTTATTTGTTGATTTCCTCCTCTCAACTCGAAACCTTACTCTTCCTAGGCAACTTCTTGATCAATTCAAGGCCTAGGAAGCTTTTAAACTCAATGCTTGAGTAGCATGAAGCACGAATGGTCAGAGAATCGATTCCATCCTAATATTGAATTTCTTTAAGTCATTGATAAACTTTTTGAATTGTTGAATTATCCCTTTGAAATTTTCATGGACAAAGTTAAGAAAATATTTAGTAACCTAATATGGCTTCGCACATATGCGTCGCAACCATCTATTTGAATTATAGAAACTGCGAGTATACTGCAGCCAGTTGCGCACTAGCATAGCATAGACTCTAAGTTGAAGTGATTCAGGTGTTGATAGGTTTTTTGGATATTATTGAGACTATGTCCTAAATGCATCAAATTTGTCTCCTATGTTGTTCAGCCAGAAAATGGATAAAGTTGATAGACTACTCAAAAACCTATTACTATTCAAGTTATAGAGCTAAAATTTCACTACAGTCAGGTGCACTCTGGCGAGGCATGAATTTGAGGCAAAGTGACTTCGGATATATTTGGATTTTCGAATATTAATAAGACTATATCCATAATATGGTTGTCTTTTCTGCACCATCAAATTATTTGACTGTTGTCCGATTAGAGAATTTGTATTTCTAGCGTCTTTTTATTTTCAGACATCTCTTATCACAGCCAGAAATGATAGATTTTCTATAAAATTGTACTTGATTTTTCCTAGAACTTACTATATCAATCTCTATTGGCTCAATATCTTTCCTGTTTCAACCTTAGTACGTTATATATATATATTTTATATTTATTTATTTATTTAGTATTTTTTTAGTTACATATTTTGGAAGCTGTAGATAGTTGTGGTTTGCTTTATATATTAAATAGTTGATATACATCTTGTGGATGACCATATGTATATAGTTGATAGCTATATGCGGGAGAAACATAGATTGTTACTTATCTCATTCCTTGTAAGGGATCCTTGGGATTAATATTAGATAGCTAAGGATAGAAAAGGTAGAATAATACCTTGAGTAAGCTAGTCTTGAGAGAGTGGTATATCTTAGCTTGTGATTTATTTGGGTTAAAACCGTTAGTAGTGCTCACTAGTGCCTAAATCTCATTCAAGCAAATGAAGGTATTTGACGATTTTGAATTTTATGATTAAAGGAAGAGTTATAGAAGATAGAGGAAGACGTAGGTAGAGTTAGCGAGGAAGGTATAGGATTTGGTAATGTTCTCCCATGGAGGAAGTGAATTTGGATAATATATATAAACATGTGAATATAATGATCAAGTAAAGAAACACTTAACGAGGATCAACTCTTATGGTTAGTTGACTAATATACCTAGAAGGGACGAATATAGCCATGAAAGAAATAACACGAGCAATGGAATGATAGGTTCTAGAGAAGGAATAAGCAGAGAGGAATTAAGATAAGACCATTTGCATACAACGATGGATGAAAAATTGATTTAGGTGATTTATAGTTCCATATATATATTTTATTTTAATACCTTGGCAGCTGCCTTAGTTTTCTGTAGATCCTGAGAGTTCAGCTAGTTTAGCGAGTTAGAGTGGTTTTTGCATGTGTATTAATAAGATTTTACCTTGTAAGTTATTTTATTTTTGCATACCCTATCTTTTGACACTTGAAATAGTGATACAATATTCTTTCTATTCTCCTTTGATTATCACTCAGTTCTCAACAAAAATATCATATCCGATTATATACCTATCATAGTTATATTATTATAATCACCCTCGCTATCCTACTATCATACAACTTGTTGATTTTTTCTGCGTCACAAACCCTTATAACCCATTCTAATTTGATTTAGAATTTTTAGTCCCTCATCTCATAAGATTCTATTATTTTATGCTTTCTCAGTAACTGTTGACGTTCGTTTCTTTCTTGTCTTTTCTGTTTCATGAGACCTCGTTTAATTTTCCCCTATTTTATGATCACATTTTAATCATACCTAGATTTTTCTCGTGCCTAAATTTTTTTATCAAAACAAATTTATATCTCTATCTCAGATCATATCTAGATAATTCTAATCGTGCCTATATTTTTATCATTGTACCTAGTAATCATGCCTAGAATCCGATCGTGTCTGATGATTTAAATTTTGCTTTTGATCAAGCTAAGTGATTTTGATTGTACCACGGCCCTCGTCTTGAAATTTCGAGGACGAAATTTTCTAAGGAGGGAAGGTTGTGAAGCCCATGACTTTTATTTTATTTTTAATGTCCATGTTTTATATTCTTTGGTGAGCCTTTTATTTTTAGCCCATAACTTAAGCCTTGGTACCCAAAACCCGAAGCCCAAAACCCATTAGACTTACCCATTATCCCACTCCCCGGTTCTCTTTCTGATCCGCTCTCCTTGCCCACGTCCTCTCCTTTTTCATCTCACGTAACATTTCTTCAGAAGATCAGAAACCCCACAGAATGTTCACAATCCCATTTCCCACAAAAAAAATCCATAACTTTCTCCTCCCTCTACCAAATCCAAATCCAAATCCGAGACCACCACCGCGCTCCCCTTGCCGCCCTCTCCGATTCCAGACCCTACTCCCCCACCTTCTGAGCTCGTCCCCGGCGCCTCTCGCGCGCCCTCCGCCGGCGCCGCCGTCTCCCGTGCGTGCTCCGTCGTTGCGTGTCTTCCCCACGTGTCTGCCCGTGTGCGCGCACGTGTCCGTGTTAGTCATCCCGACGTCGTTCCGAGTCCGAGGCCTCCCCTCGGGACTCTTTCGTGTAAGTTTGGGTAAACTCTTTCCATTTCTCTCTGTCATTTTCTTCACATAAATTCATTTGTCATTCTGGCCGTAGAGTCTATCATGTAAATTATTATTTTGGTTCTGTAGAATTATTTTATTAGGTTCTGTGGTTTAATATTTTAGCTTTCCGTATTGTAATTAGCAATGTGGTAATAATATACATATTAGGAAACTTTACACATGTTTATTTTGGTATTAGTTGATTTATGGATTAACCTTACAAATTTAAAATATGGTTTAAATGATTTAATTGGTTTAAATTAAAGTTAGGATTATCTTTTAATTTAATGTTAAGTTGTAGAGATTTTTAAACCAAATAATGATTTAATATTTTGTTTACAAAATATTAGTTAAATAAATATTCGTTTAAAAGTTATTATCTTTAAAATAAAAGTTTGGTTAAGTAAATGGTATAAAAAAATTAGATTTCGTTAAATGATTATATATATATATATATATATATATATATATATATATATATATATATATATATATATATAATGTTTTCCTTTTAAAGATGATTTTTGATCAAGAAGGTTTTATAAGGAGAATTAATATAATAAAACTAATATTTATTAAAAAGGTTATTTTAGTAATGGTATTTAATATTAAAATCCGAAAACCTTTTATATTAACTTTAAACCAATATTTTGGTAAGAAAACGTATTTTATGCATTTATTATTATCTATGTTTAAAGGTGATTTTCTACATAATTTATGAAATGTCTAAAAGACATATTTTATGAAAATTATTATGATTAAATAAATTCTATTTTAAAATGTTATTTAATAAAAACTATTTTCTTACAAAAATTACTAATTTCAAGAAATTTATTTTAAAGTATTTTTCCTATTAATTAATTTGTTGTAAGGGCATAAGCCCAGTTTTTCTTTATTTTTCTGTGACCCTGTATTGTGTAGTTTAGATTTTCTATTTCTTTTCTGGGTCGGTTATTTGCGTAGCTAGACGTATAAATTATAATTAGGTATTAATTATTTTGTACAAAATTAATATGATTTTCTCATGTTAAGTTAATGAATAAAGATTCCTAATAATTTAAACAACTTCATGTTTTCTCACTTAAAAGACCACTTAGATTTTTATATATTATTAAAAATACAAACTCTTACCAATTAAAGTGTAATTGCTATTTTTTCCAATAAATCAATAATCGCTTATTTCATAAATTGATAACCAATATAGTTTACAATGTTAGACGAATTTCGTTAGATTAATTAAATAACTTAAAACCTGACTAGGGTCTGTTTCTAGAAATTGTAACTAGCACACCTAGATTTGGCTCATCTATGTTTCTAAGCCAGGATTCTCAACTGTAGGGTTTTGAGGACGTATTTGACTTCCTCCCCAGGTACCGACATCCTGTTCCAGTCATTAACAAAGGCAAGTTACGGTTATATTTTCTTGCATTTTATTCAGTAATTGTCATGTTGCATGCTTAAACCACATTGCTACACGGAACCCTCTCCTAGGGTTCAAATATTGATTGATATTGATTGTGGAGATATTGGAGGAATAGTGTAGCGTTTATGACCAATACCCCTCATATTGCATATTATTATTGTGCGAGCTTACCCCTCTTACACACGGGGATAAGCCGTATCGCGTCGCTAGGATGCTATTGTACAACCCAAGCCGGTCACAGACATTACCTATTCAAATCACATTGTTTCACATACTGAATTGCTGAAAATTGCTGAAAAATATTGTTCAAAGTATTTCAACTGTTTAAAATTGCATCTTTCTATTATTATTTAGAATGTCGAATTATGTACTCGTACTTGCTCCTTTCCTGACTGGATCCCCCCAATAGGTGATGTTGTTGATGCTGAGCTATTGTTCAATAGCTACTATGACCCGGTATTATATCCTGTGGTGTTGCCAGAGTCCCCCTTGGAGGACGCAGAACTAGAGGCTGATGAACAGACCATTTATCTAGTTGTTTTCCTCGTTATCTAGTTTATTTGTGTTAGAGTTGTAGATTTTGGTTTCAGTATTTTATTTCAGTACTTTTAGTTTCAGTTTGTACTTTTCAATTGTTGAATAAAAAGTTTTAAATATTCATAAATTCGTGTTGTGACAAAATACAAATGAATGTTGTTGTGAATACCTGCGAATAGAACAGCTTACTGCCGCCGTCTCACAACGGTGCAGGCTGGGCATGATCCGATTCGACCCAAAAATTTGGGATCGGGTCGTGACATCGTGGTAGTGCAACGATTACTTGTACTGCTGCGTGCCTGCGATAGGAACTAAGAATAGGCTTTAGTAGAGAGGTTACTCAATCATAGTTAGTACTACTTGAGAAGATTCTTGGGATGACACTTGAGAATCTCATTATAAATTATCTCGAAATTCGATTCCGATAGTTTATGTCTACTTCCTTGTTCATCGTTGAATTTGATTCTTGGTATTCATTATTGACTTGATTTTCTACCAAGATAACATTATGGGCTAGGTTGCCTCAGTCATGCAATCTAGAGTTTTTTATAGCCATATTAGCTAGTTTGGCGATGAGATAGACTCTAATTTTGGATGTATTTCTCGGGTGTGGGAATTTAATGTTTTCACAGCCAAGCTAGCGGCAATGCAAAAAGTTTAAGTACCATGATTCTAGAGGTATGTACCTTATTTGTGGACTCTATAGATTACCGCTATTGTACTACTAGCATAATGAGGATTCTGGTAACATGGTTCTGGATAGATGGGTTTGATTATCAGATTTCAAAATAGATACCATATAGATGGTGCCCTAGTATGATGTAATAGAATATCAGTGTGGATGTTACTTGAGTATCATGGATTAAATAAAGGGTGCTAGGCCACCTGTAGTGCAGCACCGTGCCCCGCACCATCAGAAGGGATATACCCCAGAGGGGCAGGGCTTTTGCGCTGACAGTCGAGGAGACCGACACTACGGGTGACGGGTTAGCAGGTCTGTCTTTTCTGTTCTTTCTTTTATCTTGTTGTGTGATTCCATTAGTACCAGTCATGATATTTCTTGTGTTATGCTAGATAGTGTAGTTGTCCTGTTCGAGACTATGATATCATGACCAGTAGGACCATTTTGCATGCTATTAGATATAGATTTTATTGACCTTGATTGTTGGCGGTTTAACCTAGAAGGAGTATGACCATCTTAATTTCGAGGACAAAATTTTTCTAAGGAGGGTAGATTTGTAACCACCACTTTTCTAAAATGAGGATAGTTTTGAATTTTTGTAAAATTTATTATTTAATAATAAGTTTAAATCATGTTATTGCTTTATTGGTAAATTTTGATTATTTTAATATCATTAAATTAGTGTTTTATGATTTTATCCTTTTGCTAGTATAATCTTAGAGCTGCTTAGCCTAGAGACTAACCATGACAATGGAGGCCTAACCCATGTGATTAGATTAGCTAATTACCATTTTTTAGGCTAAGGATATTTTGGTCAATTTGTGACTTTTAAATTATTTCGAATTTTTGATTAATAGGAAAATTTTAGATTATTTTAATAATATTTAAATTGATGTATTGTGATTTTGGTCATTTTTATATTTTAATATTTTGGAAATTTTTATATTGATTTTACGAGATTTGTTTAGTCGGGTTTGAGTTTTGTTTCGTTCTGAGTTGTGTTAGTGACCCGGGTAGCTTAGACTCTAGACAGGAACCCAAGAATAGTTAGTCATGGCCCACAAACCCCACTAATTAAGTTAGTAAGTTTAGACTAATCTCACTTGTTAGATTGGTTAAGTTAGAGGCTTAAATTTAACCCTTTTGATCCCAAACTTGAACCTAACTTAAAATTAACCAAGAGGACTAGTTGAGGCCTTATTGGGCTTTCCTCCAAGGCCCAAATAGGGTTTAATGGCGGCTACTATAGGTAGGTTAGCCTCCCTTGCTTTTATTTCATTCCATCTTGCCTCTTTTTCTTCACAAAGTGTTCTTTCCTAAATTAGAGAGCTTTCCTCTTTGATTTAATCTCCAAATCTCTTCACTCCTCCACAAAAACTTTCATCCAACCTTCTCATACTACCAAGGGAGGGTGGTAGAAAAGATTTGGAGCAAAGTGCAAGGAGAATTGTCTATTTTGGAAGGATCTTCGTATCGGAGCCGTGTCCTTGAGAGTATCATTGGGATCCCACTCCCAATAGGTAAAACCAACCCTCTAAATTGATTTCCTATGCATATTAGTTAGTTTTGAATCCATAGGATCCACCCCCATGCATGTACCCCCTTTAGATTCAAGTTTGAGGCCATTTGAATCTCTTTAGAGCAAGTTAAAATTGTGTCTTGTGTCCTACTTATTAGATCTCAAATTAGGACACCTCATGTATTTGGTTTAATGTATAATAGGTTTAATTGTATTTTAATTTCAGTTTTAGACATGTTAGAGAATGGATTGATGTTAGTTAGGATGGTTAGAATGAGTTTCATTTGGATACCCATGGTTAGATCTAAGTGGTTTAGTCTACATGTCATATTTTTAGCCTCAACTTGTCATTTTAGTGTCTCTTTATATAATAGACTGTTTTGTATATATGTAATAGGTATGTTAGATATATTTCGTATATCTAGATGTGTGTGGATATGTTGTTAGTGGTGTGCTTGTGTTAGAGGAAAGGAGAGTGTGGTTTGATATGTGTCTTGAGTGGCGTGGAGAGTGAGATGTGTTTCTTTTGTCCAAACAACCCAAATTCGTCATAATATTCATCCACGTTTTTAGTAGCCATAGCAATTTTGAAATATCATAACTTTTAGCTTAGAACTCTGATTAATCTTCCGTTTTTTTCGAAAGAACTGTATCGAAGTTAGCTTTCCAAATATATATATTAATATGTAAAATACATTCTAGAACTTTCTGTAAAAATATTTGAGTGTCAGCTATCCGAAAGACGAATGCGTTTCGGTGTTTTTGCGATTCCGGGAGCTTACGAAAATGTGATACGTTTGAAGTTTTGGAAAGCTAACAAAAAGGGCTACGACATACTTTAATCCTAGAATTTATTGAAGGCTCAATTGGTACGGTATTGATTTTAAGTAGAAGACTGACAATATGATATAGGCATTTTGTGTAACCTATAAGCCTATGTAGTATAGATATTAAATGAATGTAGGTATCATAGGTTGTTGAGTATATTTATGATATAGTATATATATATATTATTGCTAAGTTA
Source organism: Iris pallida (assembly GCA_029216955.1). Lineage (NCBI taxonomy): Eukaryota > Viridiplantae > Streptophyta > Magnoliopsida > Asparagales > Iridaceae > Iris > Iris pallida. The sequence goes on along the minus strand of JANAVB010044532.1, from coordinate 81,559 downwards.
TATATGTTAGTATGTTTGTTAGATGTTGGTTAGTAAAGGGTTAGATATGTTAGAGTTTGTTATATGTTAGTGTAAGTTATATTTGTTAGTATGAGTATTAGTTAGATAGTAGAGGTTAGTATTTTGTTAGATATTTAATATTGTTAGATAGTTTGATGTTAGATATCTAGTATGTTAGATATTGATATATTAGTAGGTTATGTTTGTTCTAGATATTGGTATGTTAGCAAGTTAGTCTCTATAGGTTATATGTTAGATATTAGTTAAGATGTTGTGTTAGTATATTAGATAGTTAGTTAATTAGATATTTGAGGGGTATCTTGGTATCTCCTGATACCAAGTTAGTATCTTAAGGTAAATTTGAATTACCTTTACCTTCAAGGTAAATGATTAGTTTACCTTATGACCAAGGTATCGATTTTGGGATGCCAATATGACCAAGGTTAATATGGTATCCTAGTGTTAGTGGGTTAGTGTCTATGTGTTTGAGTTTGAGTAGGTGATGTTAGATTGTGGAAGGGTTATATATATAGGTATATATATTTTTGGGTTATATAGTATCTATATATATTATGAGAGTATATAGATGTAGGTTATGGTTTATAGTGAGGATATGTATATACTTGATATATGATATCTATATGTATGTGTTAGGGTGGTACTATATGGATAAGGATATATGTGATATATATGTAATGTATATTATATAACTAAGTTTGTGTGCCTTGTTAGCTATGTGGTTTAGCTATGTGCCTTGATTTAGGCTGTGTGTTAGATAGCAATGGTACTAGTATACTTGATTGTTTAGGCCATAGACTTGTTTAGACCTTGAATTGACTAACCTAGACTAGTTTGACCATTGTTGACAAAACCCTAGCTAGTTTGACCACATTAGACTAGTTGCCCTAGTTTGACTAGGTTGTTGACCAGTTGACCAAGAGTTGACTTTGACCTAGATTGACTTAGACTCATGTAGATTGTATTATAATTTCAATTACCATATAAATTGAACTCTTTATAACCCGTGTTGCTCTAACTAGGACTCTGTGACTCCAGTTGGCCATCTTTTCATATCAGCTGTTCAGGGTATCAGGCGTGTACATTCTCCGATCGTTTCATACTTGCTAGGAATTATATTTATGCTTTTTTCATGAGATGTTATCCCCCTTAGCAGGCGCATCGGATATTTCATGTCATATATTTTATGTACATCATGTATTCCTTGCTCTTACGTTATTCATGTATTCTTATGTGTTTTTATGTGCTTTCATATACGCTCATGTACTGTAGTGACCCGCTCCGCCCTAGCGGAATGCCGATTCAAATGGCAAATGCAACGACTCAAACGAGCCGTCGACCCGAAGAGTTGGCATCGACCTGATGAAGAATCGATGCAAGGCTTATATTGGCCCGTCAAGATGAATCCAGACTTAGACTTTCAAAGGCGCACTCGGAGTATCGCTCGGCCGATGCGAACATCGCTAAGGTGGGTGGCTTCGATGAACCCGTCTTTGCTTAGCCTAGACACATAACAATATGGACACTATCACAGAAATTGCTAGGCGATAACACCGCGCATGCTAATAAATGACCCAACCCACCTAGCTAAGGGATTAATCCCATCTTGTATGCTTGTATAAAATATGGAACGGAACATGGAAAATACGAGAACTCTCGCACCGCGCTCCACGCTCGTGCTAAGGCACAAGCTTACGTTCAAGTCCCTTATGCGTTCAACAACGAAACAATGAATGGTTTACAACAATGAAACGGGAAGACTATCAACATAGTCGTTTCGAGTAGAGTTTAGCAACATTGAAAGGCTATGGGACCGATGGGTCGCCAAGGCGACTCCCGCACGGGGAGTTACAAAATGTATGAATGAATGAATGAACAAATAAGTGAATGAATGAATCAACGAATGAAAGAATAAATATGCGAATGAATCGATGAACAAACGGACAAGTGAAAGAAAGAAAAGACAGAATGAATAAAAGATAAGAAGGAAAAAAATGGTTAGCGACAGGTGTGACGGACACGGGCAACGGGGCTCGCTACCCGCGCTGCACGGACGCCAACCTGGTCGATAACGCATTGTGGCTAAGGATTAGCCTATGACGATACAATACGAAATGGTCGTGGATGGACCCGTGCACGGGTGATACGGACTCCGCGGCATGATCAAAAGGAGGATCGTGGCCGGCCTAGGCGGACCAAGTTGAGGCTTACGGGCATACCTGGGTGCGAACTCGGCCACCCGGGGGACGTAAGTGCTGAGGTATTTCAAGAGACTAACGGGGTGTGTGCCAGTCCCACCCTACGCTAAGTTGAGAAATACCACTGTTGGAAGTGTCCAAAATGGCTTGTGATGCCAGCGACCGGTGCATATAGATTTAAGTGGGCTTTGCTGGTGGCAATCCACGTGCAAGTCCTTGTATTGAAATCAAAGTAGTCTAAGTTAACTGTACAAAGCACCTTCTGAATAGGCTTGAATATAACACACAAAACGATCAAGAGTACTTCGAGCAAACGAGTTAGAAAACGTGCCTACGACATGCTAAAACCCGAGGCAAGGACACGTACTGGACATTGAATGCTTGCATGAACTACGTTAAGTTATTTCATATGAATTGTTGACTAACTTGGTTTACGTTGAACAGGGAAGGCCGGACGGTAAGTATGGGTAAGTCGTGCATGTATTTCCATGCGATACTTGAATTCGACAACACGGGATAGGTTATGACATATGCCATAAAATTGATCCTAAGGCAAGATTAGAAAGACAATGAATGATAGAGATGCATAAAAGTAAATGGAACATGTTTGGTAATGATAGCATTGTGGGCGAGCTAGCCTCCCTACCAGTGCATAACAATGTACTGATAACCCCACAGTCTGCTTACAGGAAGCAGAAAATGTCGGCGGGTGCGGAGCTTTCCTCGAACGTGCTAAGGCGCGGAGCTATCTCTGGAGCCTTGGAGCGTTGCAAGGAGCTGGAGAACCATATACAGGACATAATGTATCGGAACATCGCCATGAATCATTCCATGTTGTAAGCCACTTGGCACGCCTTTTATGTTTCAGAGAGAGAGAGAGAGAGAGCTTGAGCGATTTGTAATATCATCCTAGCGCCGCTTGTAAACTTCTTGAATATCAATAAAGAATTTGAATTCGCTTCAACTTGTGTTCATTTACTTTTCGCTGCAAATGGGGACACTCTGTGTGACTCTGTGGCCTAGATCAAATCGATCGTTTCTGGACTTGGCCTTGCATGGACGCAACCTAGGCCCGTACGGCATCACGCCTTAGCGAGGACGATCGCTCCTACGGGAGCGGGGCATGACAGATTGGTATCAGAGCACGGCTTTACGTTCTTGGACTTCATTTCGATTCTTTCAGTTTTGAAAGCTCGTCGTTGGAAAAAGAAGGATACGCTCTCTCTCGTTGTTCCTTGGGATGTTTCATACAATAAGTCTAATATTTTCAAAAGCTCGTACAAGTACTCGGTTGAACGGGATCGATAGGCGAAGGCCTTTATGCCGAACCACGACGTACTTGAGTTGGAAGGAACCGATGCTAAGAGTTAGCAAAATAGAAGACGTGCTTGAATAACCTTACGCTGATAATAGCGAACGAGTATACGAGACCGAAGTATAGTTCGAACGGGATGGTTATGCATGCAGCCTTTTGGCTAAGTTGTACAGAGTATCGCGCACCTAGACCTTCTGGTGCAAACGAGTTGCGAGTGAGATCGATTATCGCTCGAACGAGAATAAGTGAGCATGCGAACTCGAATATAGTCTGCATGGAATAGCTATACACATGGCCTTTTGGCTAAGTTGTGCTGTGTGTCGCGCACCTCGACTTCTGGTGCAATCGAGTTGCGAGCGATATCAAGTACCGCTCGGTCGGGAACGGAGATACACTTAGAGTGTATATTGATAGGAATGCTATCAAACTAACGCTTAGGCATGCACGAAAGTTTGGCTTGGATTTTGAGGATTAGTACAAACGACTTAGTATGTCGAGGCGACGTGAGTGATTACGCTAGAGATTCGTCGAACGAATCTGAAGAATGTCTTAGCGCATGACTCGAACGTGATTGAGGACTAGATCGTATGGCTTGAATTCGAGTGGTGTATGTGATAGGTTCGGAGAAGGATAAGAGTGAGTGTCGACGACTAGTCGATTAGCTCGAAACCTAAGTGGTTTATGGACGTTATAGAAATTGTTCGAGCAAGACTACAAGATATACGGATAGAACGGGTATGTCGGCGAGGCGATGCGATCGCGCAAAGCCTTAAAACGCGTCACGCTTAGTTGATCGTGACTTCGAATATCCCGAACGAGATGTCGTTCGGACAACTTATGAATGGCAACGCATGTTAGAAAACGATTCGGAACGATGAGTGAAAGTGAATGGTCTTGATCGAGGAAACTTAGAGGATCGCACGTATGATTTGGGATTGATTCAAATGAAATGTGACTTGAGTTTTGAACAACGATCTTGAAACGAGCTTGAGGAATAGCGATCGAACTTGATCTTGAATATCGAGGAAATTGTGGATTATCCAACTCGGACAATAGCATCAGTCGCACGACTCGAAATTGGTTGCAAAGGAAGATCGTCAGGTTACGCATATCATCGATGGTATTGAGGCATATCGAAGATCGATATGCGATAATTCGGGGGCACTCTGACTCGGCGAATAACGATCGTGCAAATGTCATTGTCCCGTTGGATGCTATACTTGGGATGTTAAAAATATGTCGAGGAAAAGATAGATTTAGCTCGAGGATTTTCTAGTTGAACGTATGACGGTCAGACTATCGAATTGATTGACTTAGATAAAAAATGTGAACGCTTGGAATTACTTCGACGATAACCCCAACGTCGACATGCTTGTCTTATGCGAGCGCAACTCCAGCCTCGTACATGCGTCACGCCGATTAGGGCGACCACTCCGCATGAGCGCTGGTATGGTGATTCATACAGCGGGAGTGATTAAACTTGGATGGCGTGGCAATTTGATTGCTTCGACTTGTGGTTTAACGCGAAGGTAAACTCGAAAATGAATCAGTGTGTGTAATGATTGAACTTGAGGATTGAGTAGGTCCAATCCGTGTATCGAGAATGAGTTAGTCTAAACTCAAATAAGAGTTACGCCCCGATGAGAATGATTATTCTGCGAGAGCGTTGCATGGTGATTCATGGACCACCGTGGATGATCGGACTCGCGTGAGATTGGGACGCAATGTATTGTCGAGCTAGATGACATCGTGATCGAATACATAAATTGGCTAGAATAGATATGTGAAGTATGTCGATTGGGTGATTTAATAGATTCGAATATGCGCAACGAATACGTTGATGCGAATAGGTGATCGTGCTTGATGTTTAGAAATCTGAGTGACGCGAGCTTGGGTAGAAAACTTCCGTACTACCGACTTTGGTTTGACCCTAGGATTGGGGTCAGTGTTGGCATTATTGTTGGAGAACTGTGATTCCAATCCTGACATTGACTTAGCCTCAAAAAGAAATAGCCTAGCGGATAGGCAGACGACCCTATACCGAGTGAACCTGTGAGATTGAAATTAGAGTATCGTCTGGACGAACGATAGACTTGGGGAAACAAGACTTAGAGTAGGACAGGGAACTGGGAGTGTGCATGAACGACGACGAGATTGGCCCCAAATGAAGGGAATGATAGGGATGGATGATGCACAAGTAAAAGTTGGGATAACAAATTGAATCGTTGATAGGAAAAAAAACTTGATGATGGTGCAATACTTGGTTTTGAATCGGACAAAAATTACTTAGGCTTGGTCGACCCTGCTAAGAAGAAATCATACTGATTTCGTGGACAATAACGCTTGAGAAGCGAATCGAATCATCTCGAGGACCGAAATAAACGATATGTGATACACAAATGAGTTCGTTTTAAATCGAAGTTAGCAGAGCGATCGGCAAATCAAAACTATCACAAGTAGCTTGTCCGACTTCGCTAGTCGCTAAGCTTGGTTGAAATGTACGTATTCGAGGGACGCCTTGGATACGTGTACGATCCAAACTTAGCGATATGATGAACTCGAATGCAGCTGGAAGTGGGTGTTGCGATGCGCATAAACGAAAGTGAGTTTGCCTCAGCCTACGACACTCGCATTTGACAAATTTTAACGCACTTCGTACGACCGTTTCAGTCCCATGATACGTCGAAATAGCAACCAAGTCGAATAAATGCGACAATTGAATAAGAACCATCAACTCTGAAATAAATAAAAAGCCATTCAATAAAATCAACCAAATGTATGCGACGCGGAACTTGGAAAGGTATCGAGTATAGTTCGGTGCCATAGAACGATAGAGCCGTTCGATAGGGATTGCCTAAGAAACACGACGACGCGAGTTAAAGAATGGTAGGATGACCTGCACTCAGGAAGTCTCGAAGACGAGACTTGTTTTGAGTAGTGTATTATGTAGTGACCCGCTCCGCCCTAGCGGAACGCCGATTCAAACGGCAAGTACAACGACTCAAACGAGCCGTCGACCCGAAGAGTTGGCATCGACCTGATGAAGAATCGATGCAAGGCTTACATTGGCCCGTCAAGATGAATCCAGACTTAGACTTTCAAAGGCGTGCTCGGAGTATCGCTCGGCCGATGCGAACATCGCTAAGGTGGGTGGCTCCGATGAACCCGTCTTTGCTTAGCCTAGACACATAACAATACGGATACTATCACTGAAATCGCTAGGCGATAACACCGCACATGCTAATAAATGATCCAACGCACCTGGCTAAGGGATTAATCCCATCTTGTATGCTTGTATAAAATATGGAAAGAAAAATGGAAAATAAGAGAACTCTCGCACCGCGCTCCACGCTCGTGCTAAGGCACAAGCTTACGTTCAAGTTCCTTATGCGTTCAACAATGAAACAATGAATGGTTTACAACAATGAAACGGGAAGACTATCAATATAGTCATTCTGAGTAGAATTTAGCAACATTGAAAGACTATGGGACCGATGGGTCGCCAAGGCGACTCCCGTATGGGGAGTTACAAAATGTATGTATGAATGAATGAACAAATAAGTGAATGAATGAATCAACGAATGAAAGAATGAATACGTGAATGAATCGATGAACAAACGGACAAGTGAAAGAAAGAAAAGACAGAATGAATAAAAGATAAGAAGGAAAGAAATGGTTAGCGACAGGTGTGACGGGCACGTGCAACGGGGCTCGCTACCCGCGCTGCACGGACGCCAACCTGGTCGATAACGCATTGTGGCTAAGGGTTAGCCTATGACGATAAAATACGAAATGGTCGTGGATGGACCCGTGCACGGGTGATACGGACTCCGCGGCATGATCAAAAGGAGGATCGTGGCCGGCCTAGGCGGACCAAGTTGAGGCTTACGGGCATACCTGGGTGCGAACTCGGCCACCCGGGGGACGTAAGTGCTGAGGTATTTCAAGAGACTAACGGGGTGTGTGCCAGTCCCACCCTACGCTAAGTTGAGAAATACCACTGTTGGAAGTGTCCAAAATGGCTTGTGATGCCAGCGACCGATGCATATAGATTTAAGTGGGCTTTGCTGGTGGCAATCCACGTACAAGTCCTTGCATTGAAATCAAAGTAGTCTAAGTTAACTGTACAAAGCACCTTCTGAATAGGCTTGAATATAACACACAAAACGATCAAGAGTACTTCGAGCAAACGAGTTAGAAAACGTGCCTACGACATGCTAAAACCCAAGGCAAGGACACGCACTGGACATTGAATGCTTGCATGAACTATGTTAAGTTATTTCATATGAATTGTTGACTAACTTGGTTTACGTTGAACAGGAAAGATCGGACGGTAAGTATGGGTAAGTCGTGCATGTATTTTCATACGACACTTGAATTCGACAACATGGGATAGGTTATGACATATGCCATAAAATTGATCCTAAGGCAAGATTAGAAAGACAATGAATGATAGAGATGCACAAAAGTAAATGGAACGTGTTTGGTAATGATAGCATTGTGGGCGAGCTAGCCTCCCCACCAGTGCATAACAATGTACTGATCACCCCACAGCCTGCTTGCAGGAAGCAGGAAACGTCGGCGGGTGCGGAGCTTTCCTCGAACGTGCTAAGGCGCGGATCTATCTCTAGAGCCTTGGAGCGTTGCAAGGAGCTGGAGCACCATATACAGGACATAATGTATCGAAACATCGCCATGAATCATTCCATGTTGTAAGCCACTTGGCACCCCTTTTATGTTTTAGAGAGAGAGAGAGAGAGAGCTTGAGCGATTTGTAATATCGGCCTAGTGCCGCTTGTAAACGTCTTGAATATCAATAAAGAATTTGAATTCGCTTCAACTTGTGTTCATTTACTTTCCGCTGTAAATGGGGACACTCTGTGCGACTCTGTGGCCTAGCTCAAATCGGCCGTTTCTGGACATGGCCTTGCATGGGCACAACCTAGGCCCGTGCGGCATCACGCCTTAGCGAGGATGATCGCTCCTACGGGAGCGGGGCGTGACATGTACTTTCATGTGCTCTCATGTACGTTCATGTTTTCTCATGTGCTTCATGTGTAACCAAACCATCATGTTCGTAACGTAACTTGACTAGATCCTTGTGTATTGATTGTGGGTAGGGGTAACTATTTGCCATTGATTGTAAAAGAACAGAACAATTATTGTAGGACTGAACTTAGACTCACAATACAAACTCGCTTGTACAAAAAAAGCCTAGGGACGAAAAACTAGGTACAGCAATCTATGTACAATTATTTATTTTAAATTCTGGGGGAGGGGTGACAGTAGAGGCTCGGAAAAGCGACGGCACTCTGCCTTACTCCTTGGACGATCGGGTGCAGCCTTGGCTCTATAGAAGAACTGCTTGGCGTTGATGAAGAAATGCTCTCCTTTCAATTTCTCTCTGACTCTCTGGACCTGAGAGGGGTGTGCTCTCTCTCCCTTTGCTCTCTGCTCTCTTCTTGTCTACGTCTGTCTCTTTGTATGTGTCTGTTGCAAGGGAATGGCACCTTGCTATTTATAAGAGTGGGGGCATCATTTGGGTTTTGTAATGATTGCCCATTCTCAAAAGTCGGCGGCTAAGGATCAATGAATCTGGGCCGCTCATCTTGAATATAATAGATCTGGGCAATTAATGTGATTGCATCAAATATTTGTGGGTAATTAATGATGATTGACATAAATCCCCATGATTTGTTATGCCAATCTCGGATTTCCAGCCACGTGTCATTGATTTGCTTGATTGCAAATGATCTGATTTGATCCCAATATTTTATTAGGATTTGCTGATGGATTTTGGTCGATTTGATGCCACGTGTCCTATTATCATGCCACGTGTCTTAACCGCGAGCCACTTAGAAAATCTGAGCCGTATGCGGACTGCTCCCCATTGAGCCGCATAAGGCTGGCCACGTGTCAAGGTTGCTTGGGAGTGGCGCCTGAACATTTGAACTGCATGGTGATGATCTGAGCCGTATGAGCGTAGGCGACCGCATAATGGGTGCTTTCTTCGTGAGCCGCATGGAGATAGTCCTCGTGAGCCGCATGGAGATAGTCCTTGTGAGCCGCACGGGGTAGCCTCTGCTTGAGCCACATGGGGTAGTTCTCGTGAGCCGCATGGGATAGCTTCGGCCTAAGCCGCATGGGGTGGTCTCTGTTTGAGCCGCATGCGACTTTTCACATATCAAGGACGCATGAAGGTTTCTGGGTTTCGAAGAATTGTGTCAGAGATCTCCTTCATTTCCCTAGGAATCTGCCATTATGACGGAGCCATTATCGCATGTCAGAGCTGTCATTTATCAGAGCTGTCAGCCGTCAAGGCATTTAATGCAGTAAAGGACAAAGGAAAGAGCTGTTGCGGGCCACGTGGAACTATTCGAGCCGCATAGACGCTTGAGCCGCATGGGTCCCTGAGCCACATGAGCTCTCTGAGCCGCGTAGGGATTCTTGGCCGCATGGATCTTTCTTTATTCTCTTCCATGATTCTGCAAGACCCCCTTCAAAGTTTTCAATTTGTAAAATTGAAATACTTTGAATAAGAAGCATGGCTATGTATAAACTCTTCTGGCCGCATATGATGTCCTTGCCGCATGGATGTCTCAGCCGCATGGCCTCCTCAGCCGCATTGGTCAATTAGCCGCAGGGACTTTTTGGCTGCATAGCTCCTTGCCATGTGTGCTTGTCTTTAATTGCCTTTAATTCGTTTTAGTTCCGTCTTTAGGGGAAATCCCAAGGGTCGTCTCATTAAATCTTTTGATTTTATGCCCTGGGTGAATCTCCTTTATGAGAGAGGGGGCAAAATCCGAGGAGGCTGATAGACTTAGTCGGGCTTCTGCCAATCTGGAACTCGCCCTAAAGAAGATGGAGGATGACTGGCGGGCATATATGCACTTGGACGATGCGGAGCAGTTGTCCCAGGAGGCTGAATGCCGAGCTAGACAGCGGCTTGACCGGGGGACCACCTTGGTGAGAAACCGCCTCCTGGAATTATATAATGCCGAACTATAGTCGGCCTTTTTCTCCTCTTGTTTCTGTTCTCTTTTTCTTTTATTTTTGAGAGGGACGTGGTCCCAAAACATATAATGCTTTTTGGCTTCCAAATAAAAGAGTATGTTTTATTTTACCCTTTATTTGTACTGCTTGTTATGCTTGTGGTGTTATGGTGGCGTTTGCCCCGAATGGGGGACTTATTTGTGGACCTGTTACCCTTGGCATACCTTGGTTTTAGGTACGGATAACAAGTTTGATGAGGATACCTAGAACAATTCCATGGCAAGGTGATCATAGACGTTCCGGGTATCGGAAGAGAGAATGCCATGGAGCAGCTGGGCTCCCGGGGCATGATGAGGAATGATGGGCCTGTACTAAGAGACTTATCAAAGGACATTTTTGGGCCTATTATCCTTGGCGTACCCGATCTTAGGATACGGATAACAGGATGAAAAGGGAACCAACATACTTACTCAGAGGTAATGAGGACATGGCAAGTATGAGGGTTTTACCGTGGAGTCTTCCTACTCAGAGGTAATGAGGACATGGCAGGAGTGGACTCAACGGAGGATATTTGTGGACCTATTATCCTTGGCGTACTCCGGTTGTGGGTACGGATAATAAGTCGAAAGGGAATCAACATACTTACTCAGAGGTAATGAGGACTTGGAAAGCATGAAGGTTTCTTCGACGGAGCCTTCCCACTCAGAGGTAATGAGGACATGGCAGGAGTGGGCTCAATGAAGGAGGGTACATAGAACGACTCAGAGGTAATGAGGACATGTAAGTTCTATGTAAAGGGGTGATTTATTTTTGGCGGAAGTGAAACGACTCAGAGGTAACATCGACGTGGTCGTTTTGGAAATTTTGTGGATCCGTTACCCTTTTTGTGCACAGAGAGTGCGGGTAGTGGATCATGAGGGAGGAGCTCTTTCGGAAAAATAAGTTCAGAGGTATGATCATATATGACTTACTACCTAAAAGAGTGACCGGAATGTGAGTTCAGAGGCACCTGCGGTTACATAACTCGATAATCTGGGAGATTGTGAGTTCAGCGATACGGGAGGGTACATGACTCAATAATATAGAATTTGGAAATGTGAGTTCAGCGGCACCAGCGGGTACATAACTCGATAATCTGGGGTGTTGTGGATGTGAGTTCAGCGGCACCAGCGGGTACATGACTTAATAATCTGGAATTTGGAATATGAGTTCAGCGGTACCGGAGGGTACATAACTCGGTAATATAAAATTTTGTGATATGAGTACAGCGGTACCAGCGGGTACATAACTCAGCAATCTGGAAAATGTGATATGAGTTCAGCGGTACCGGCGGGTAGATGACTCGATGATCTGGAAAATGTGATATGAGTTCAGCGGTACCGGCAGGTACACGACTCGATGATCTGAAAAATGTCGTTTAGACATAATATTTCTTCAGGAACTTGCCGTTGACGGGCAACATGAGCAAGTCTCCATTTTGTTTTGGGAGGCGGTAAGCACCGTTGGAGAATACAGCCTCAATGATAAATGGACCTTCCCATTTTGGCTGGAACTTGCCGGCGGTCTTGTGAGTCATGACCATCGGCCTCCGGACTGCCAGAAGGAGATCGCCCACTTGGAATGTTCTGATTTTAACCTTCTTCATGAAGGATCCGGAGATGCGTGATTGGTATAGCTCGATCCGTTGTTGAGCCAGGAGGCACTTTTCTTCTGAGCCCTCCAACTCTTGTAGTCGGCGACGATAGTTATCATCCATTGTCAATTGGTAAGTAAGGGCGACACGGAGTGAGGGTATTTGAGTTTCCAACGGAAGGACTGCCTCACTCCCGTACACCAGGGAAAACGGCATGTTTCCAGTGGCTGTTCGGACTGTAGTACGGTATGCCCATAAGCATTCACCAAGCTTCTCGTTCCAGTCGTGTTTGTTGGACGATACGAACTTCTTGAGAAGTTTGATGATTGTTTTATTGAATGCTTCTGCCAACCCATTTGCTGCTGGATTGTATGGCGTTGAAGCAATATTCTGGATGTGGTGCTTGTCGCAGAACCGATAGAAGGCGTGGCTTGCAAACTGCAGACCATTATCGTGGATGATCCTTCGGGGCAGTCCAAAGCGATAGATGACATGATGCTTGAGGAAGATAATCACGTTTGAAGTCTTTACTTCTGCAAGCGGGACAGCTTTCGCCTATTTGGAGAAGTAATCTGTGATTGCGAGTATAAAGCGATATCTTCGGGAGGAAGGTAGAGTAATCGGACCGATGATATCCATTTCCCATGCTTCGAACGGCCAGGACGCCACTGTCGGATATAGAAATTCGGATGGTTAGTGGATGAAGTCTGCATGGACTTGGCAAGCTTTGTACTTTCTTGCATAGTCTATCGCATCTGCTACCATCGTGGGCCAGTAGTAGCCCATTCGGCGAAGACGGTCTTACAATTTAGGGCCAGGCTGATGGGCCCCGCAGACACCGTCATGAGCTTCGGTTGGAGGAAAGCTGCCAAATTGTACTGACACCATATTGGCTGCCACGGTTACCTCTTCGAAATCGATGGCCAGAGCGTTCGAATCGATGAGATGTTAGATGTACCGTTTCAGTTGGTAGCAGTCGTATGTAGCATGGTGGACGTAGCGGTGGTAATGGCAGTACTTTGGGCTCTTCATTTCTGTCGGTCGAAGTTCCCGTCTTGGCGGAGGGAGCAGAATTCTGTCTTCTTTTATGAGCATGTCCAAGATGGGCTTGACGTGGCCGTCTTCGAAGGAGTAGGTCATTTATGGCCATTGCTTGTCTGGCAGTTTTCGCTCAGGTTTCTGTGCTGTGTCGGCCACTATAGCCTGCTTGCCCATGTTGTCCCGATTGCCGGCCACTATAGCCTGCTACCCCCATTGTTGGTGTTGGCGTTGGGACGCCTGCCCTTGTCTTCTCCCTCTGTGACGTGCAATCCCAGTTGGCGAGCCTTCTTCAATCGTTCTTCGGCGCTTGTGGCACTGATGATAAACGTCTTCCAGTCCTTGAATTGACTTTCGCCCATCCAGAGGCTGATTGTTGGAAGCAGTCTCTTTTGGCAAATTTCAATTGAGGAGGAATCCGGGTTACCAGACGGCAGCTTCATTGCGGTTTGGCGAAATCGCCCAATATAGTTCCTTCTCAGCTCTTTCTCCCCTTGAACGACGTCCATGACGGTAGACATTGTGACATCCTGTCCTACTTCGTAGAATCTCTCCAAGAACATGCGTTTGAAGCTAGCGAAGGAGTGGATACAGTTGTCTGGCAGGTTACGGTACCAGTCGAAGGCGACTCCTTCTAATGCGCCCAACGAATAATCGTGTAAGGATGGCATCATCATGGGGCAGATGGTCGGTGGTGACCTCGAAGTACGTGATGTACCGACTTGCAGAGGTCTTCCCATAATATGGATTGATATGGAATGGTTTATACTTTGGTGGGAAGGGAACATCTCTCCATGCAGCTGGATACGGTTGTCGTATCATGGGGTCTTGGCAGTTTTCTCGGACGTGGAACATGGCCCGGAGCTCCTGGACCTCTCTTCTTGCCTCCCTGGCTTCGTCTGCAGCGGTAGGAACCGACATCTCAGGAGGATTATTGCCCGGGTTCGATGCCGCAGAGTTCGAGTCGGCCTTGACTGTGGGGCCCAAGTTTGTTTGGCCAGGCGTCCCTCCTTGCAGAGTAGGGAGGGCTGCTTTGATCTCGTCCACAGACTTGACCAAAGAGCGCAGTATGGCCTCCAGAGTATCGATGCGTTGGCGATCACTGGGACCGTCGTATTCGTCGTTTGTCATGAATGCCGTCCTGACATGAGTAGAAGTGGAAGGGACGGTGGATGACGTACACTCCAAATCATACCCCTGTAATGAGAAGTCATCGGAGTATGTAGGAATATCTTCATCTGGTTCGGACTCAGAAGGGACAGTACTCCCAGTTTTCGAGTTCGCCTCGTCTTGGGAATTGTGGACGTCCTCGGGGATGTCAGGATTTGCTGCATCTGATGGGAGAGTTGCTTCCCCCAGCTCGTCTTCTTGGAACATCGGATTGTCGTGGAGGTTCGGAGGAATGCTAGTTGCAGCAACCCCCAGTGGTGCGGACGATGAATCTTCCACTGTAGCTGATTTCGTCTTTGAACAGGTACCTTGGAAAACTCCGGTGGTGGGCACCCGCTTAGATGACAGTCTCTTAGTCATAGTGGTTGAAATCTTCTGGCTGGGAACATTTGTCTTCTTCCATCTCCCATCGACGGGGATTTTCTGAGCAGAGTTGCAGGAGACGACGGAAAGTGCCTCATCCTCTGAACATGGTTGTTGCAGTCTTTGGAAGACGGACTGCTGGTCTTCTCGTACCGTCGTGTTATTACAACAAAAGTTGACGATGACTTGGGTGCAATGATGTCCGTGGGAGGACCCTTTGCACCCCGAGGCACCTTCTCTTTCCTTGCGTTTGTGGAGGATGGCCTCACGCAAGTCGGATGGGTCCGGATCGACCATGTTTGCTCCCTGGATTTTGGAAGACTTTTTGGAACCTCTCTGTCCGTTTGCCGCCGGAGGCTGGACTCGAGTGGTTCTGTACAACTTTCTATCAGAGGCCCGTATAACAGTATGTGGGACGCTCGGATGGTCAGAGGTCGGATCAGCGGACCGAGCTTGCCAAGCTCGTGCTGCCCTAGACTTCTTCACTCTAGTACGTGAGGGCACATAGTAGGTAGAGTCTAAGTGGTGCTGGAGAGAATCAGACATGTCTTCTTGGGAGCACAAGAGATCAGGACCATAGGAGAGACGGTCAAAGACAGAGTCGTGTGGAGTAGGCGTCATGCGGCTGGAATCAATAATCTTCATGCGGCTGGCAGTCGTAGCCGCATAGGTCTTCTCCATGCGGCTAAAAATCCTGGCCGCATGAGTGTTCTCCATGCAGCTGGAAATCCTGGCCGCATGAGTATTATGCATTTGGCTAGCAGTCTCAGCCACATAGTCATCATTCATGCGGCTGGCAATCTTGGCCGCATGAGTCTTCGTTTTGCAGCTAGTGCCCTTGTTCAGTTTCTTCCTGGAGCACATAGAATCTCTTTTTGCCCCTGCAAGTTCAGCATCGTAGTGCTTTCCTCTGCCGGACTTGGGGACAGTAGAGTCCTCTATGGCTCGAAGTGGGGCCGCGTGAGAGTCGCCTTTGCCATCTTGGGCAGCAGAGAGTACTCCGTCCAGAGCTTGGGGAGGAGCAAATGATTTTGGTCTCCACTCGCTGCGAGCTTTCTTTGTGCGGGTTCGCTTCTGGACCGAGCTAGTGCTTCCCTTAGAGAGCATTTCTTCAAACGCCTGTTGGTCGAAGCGGACGACCATCTTCTGTTGCGTGGAGCCAAGTTTGGCTGCATTCGATTGCGTCACCAACTCCTCAGCTGTGGAGAAGTTTGTCCCCAGCAGAGTCGCGAACGTGTTTGCCATTGATGGTAAAAGAACAGAACAATTATCAGAGGACTGAACTTAGACTCACAATACAAACTTGCTTGTACAAAGAAAGCCTAGGGACGAAAATTTAGGTACATCAATCTAAGTACAATTGTTTATTTTAGATTCTGGGGGGTGACGGTAGAGGCTCGGGAAAGCGACGGCAGCTCTGCCTTACTCCTTGGACGATCGGGTGCAGCCTTGGCTCTATAGAAGAACTGCTTGGCATTGATGAAGAAATGCTCTCATTTCAATTTTTCTCTGACTCTCTGGAACCGAAGGGGGTGTGCTCTCTCTCTCTCTGCTCTCTGCTTGTCTACGGCTGTCTCTCTGTATGTGTCTGTTGGAAGGGAATGGCACCTTGCTATTTATAAGAGTGGGGGCATCATTAGGGTTTTGCAATGATTGCCCATTCTCAAAAGTCGGCGGCTAAGGATCAATGAATCTGGGCCGCTCATCTTGAATATAATAGATCTGGGCAATTAATATGATTGCATCAAATCTTTGTGGGTAATTAATGATGATTGACATAAATTCCCATGATTTGTTATGCCAATCTCGAATTTCCAATCACGTGTCATTGATTTGCTTGATTGCAAATGATCTGATTTGATCCCAATATTTTATTAGGATTAGCTGATGGATTTCAGTCAATTTGATGCCACGTGTCCCATTATCATGCCACGTGTCTTAACCGCGAGCTACTTAGAAAATCTGAGCCGTATGAGGACTGCTCCCCATTGAGCCGCATAAGGCTGGCTACGTGTCAAGGCTGCTTGGGAGTGGCCCCTGAATATTTGAACCGCATGGTGATGATCTGAGCCGTATGAGCGTAGGCGACCGCATGATGGGTGCTTTTTTCGTGAGCCGCATGGATATAGTCATCGTGAGCCGCATGGAGATAGTCCTCGTGAGCCGCATGGGGTAGCCTCTGTTTGAGCCGCATGGGGCAGTTCTCGTGAGCCGCATAGGATAGCTTCGGCCTAAGCCCCTTGGGATGGTCTCTTTTTGAGCCGCATACGACTGTCCACATGTCAAGGACGCATGAAGGTTTCTAGGTTTCGTAGGATTGTGTCAGAGATCTCCTTCGTTTCCCTAGGAATCTGCTATTATGACGGAGCTATTATCGTACGTCAGAGCTGTCATTTGTCAGAGATGTCTGCCATCAAGGTATTTAATGCAGTAAAGGACAAAGGAAAGAGCTGTTGCAGGCCACGTGGAACTATTCGAGCTGCATAGACGCTTAAGCCGCATGGGTCCCTGAGCTACATGAGCTCTCTGAGCCGCATGGGGATTCTTAGCCGCATGGATCTTTCTTTATTCTTTTCCATGCTTCTACAGTGACTATAAATGGTCATATGATTTAGCCATCATGTTCACTCAGTTACTTTTTATGTGATTATCATGTTTCTCATATGGGACACAGCCTTCATGGCTAGTATTTTTATGTGCAACCTGTTTTATATCATGTTCTACCCAAGCTAATTACATGCCATCTCGTACTCTAAATTACTAGCTTACTTACAGTTCTTACTTATCATGTATATATTTCCAGTTATCAAATATCTCTTGTTTTTATGTATATTTTCTTACAACCCATGTATCTTACTCTTTTGTATGCTTTATATTTTCTACTATGATATGAACTGCGCGAGATGTATTGTGCTCATTCTTGTCCTGACTGGACCTGTTGAAAATATTACAGAGGATGAGGAGGACTTCTGCCCAACCTACTACGGAGCATGCCTAGATGACACTTACAACCTGGACCACTAGGAGGTTCAGGCAGCTGCTGAGGATCCTACCATTGCCTAGAGTAGATAGTTAGACTGTTATTTTCTTTTTTCATGTCATTTGTGTTTTGTGGATTTAGAGTTGTATTATTGTGAGATTTTAAGACTTGATGTTGTTGACTTGGATTTATTTTTCTTCCTGTTTGTACCTTATTTTGAGGACTTCATTATCTATCACATCGTGCTATTTTCATCTCTAGATCTGTGATTAAGTTATACCTTATGTGATTTGGCCTTCGTTCGGAATGCATATCATATTGTGATTATTTGAGATCATGTCCTAGAACAGCGTTCTACCGTCGACACTGCAGCGTAGGCTGGACGTACCCACTTCTCGTGCCCCTACACTGGGTGCGGGTCGTGACCCTGCTACCTCGGTGTCATCTTCTAGGTAAATGCCCTCCTCTTCGAAGGAGGGGTTGTTATGGTAGCCGAGGCCTGATCACCTCCGGCTTGTGCCATTGATGTAGCTTTCATCCTTAACCGAGTACTCTGGAGTACCCCGATTGGCAAGATTATTACTTTGCTTTTCTTCGATTGGCTCTTCGATGGACCAGCCAAGGCCGATGAGTTAGTAGTGTTTGTTTTTCTTCCGGATGCATGGGAGTTGGAGATGATATGGTACGAAGCGACCAGGGGTTCTGTAAAGCCCCAAAAATTTTATCCTCAGTGCAAATTTTTGATATCTTGTTGAATATTAAGTTATATATATATATATATATATATATATATATATATATATATATATATATATATATATATTTTAACAACATTTTATTGAATAATAAAGGTGGCTCGAAAGGAGCAGTACAGATGCCAGGGACAAAAAAACACAAAAAAGCCCTGTAAGACGCAGTAGAAAATACATAAAGGTGGAATTCAAATTTCGAAAAATTTCGAAATTTGAAAACTAAGCGGGTCAGCGAAATAAACGCAAAGGCGGTTGAGGGCGCTCGACCCAGGGGGGGTGGCATACTGCCATAGGGGAGTTTTTTTTTTTTGGGATCGAAATTCAAATTTGAATTTGAAAAAATTTGAAATTTGAAATCCGCGTGAGTCCCGAGAACGCAGGGTGGGGGGGCACGTGTCGTGGCCCAAAGGGCACGGGGCCCAAGAAAGGGGCGCGGGGCCCAAGGGGCGGTTCAGCGCGCGGCACGAGGCCAGCGCTCAGAGCCCGGCGTGCGGCTCGAGGAAGCGGGCGGCGCAGGGCCACGGTCCCCCCGCCGGCGGGGGGGGCGGCGGAACGGGACGCCGACGGCAGCCGGGGGGTGACCCATCGACGAACAGGGGAGGAGAGGGGGGGGGGTTAAAGGGGAAGGGGAAAGGAGGGGGAGGGCAGCCCGCCAAACGGAGGGGGCTTAGAGCTCGACCTCCGGGGATGAGCCGGGGATGACCATCGACGACCAGCAGGCGGCGATGAACCAGAGCTCGCGCGAGGAGGATGCCGGCGAGGGAGGGGCCGGTCAAAAGCGGCAGGGGGGATGGCCTCCAACCCGCGCCGGAAGCTTCTAAGGTCGTAAGGAGGCGGAGGAGCCGTCCACGACACGGCGCTCTCGAGCGGAGGGACGGCGGGTGCGCCCAGGGGGAGCTCGCCACGCACAAGGGGGGAGGTAACCCCGGAGTGGGGAAGAGAGAGGCTGCCCCTCGGGCGGAGGGGGAGGCTGACGCGGGGAGCCGCAAGGAGGACCCAGCCGAGAGAGGGGGCCACTGCAGGGGCGGGGCGAGAGGAGAGAGGGGCGGAGGAGACGCCGGAGCAGCGGGGAGCGCATGCCGAGCATCAGGCGTCGGGGATGGGAGAGCTCCACCGGTGGGAGACGAGGCGGGCGCCTGGGGCCAGGCCAAGTCTGGCGTAGCCGGGGAAGGGGACGGCTCCGCGAGGGGAAATACGGGGGGCGCCGGAGCAGGCGAGGGGCCACCAGGAGCGGCTGACCCCGGAGCCGGAGGGGGCTTCCGGCGCCTAGCGCGGCGTCTCCGGGAGCGACGCCGAGGAGGGGCCTTCGGGCCACGCGGCGAAAGGCCAACGAGTGGCGGGGGGCTCTACATGGGGGGAGGCCAGGCGGTGCCCGACCCGCCGAAGGGGACGAAGAGGCCGAACGGAGTGGCCGGGCCGGGGAAGCCGACTGGCCAACCAACCCACCAAACCCCGGACGGGGTGGGGGCGAACGCCGGCGAGGCGAGGATGGGGGGGAACGCCGGCGAGGCGAGGTGGAACGCCGGCGGGGCAGTGGCTTTGCTCGGGAACCGAGGGGCGCTCCTCACCCGTACCATAAATATATATATATATATATATATATATATATATATATTCAACCACTGTATGTTAATTTCATATTTTCCTAGAATAAATTATGTATAATGTTTAAACAAATATATATTGATATAATAAATAGGTATACGAGTTCAAATATATTTTTCATAAATTTATATTGTTATTATATATTAATGTATATATAGTTATGTTGTTATTTTGAGTTTTATAAAAATAGAGGAGTTATATATATTTTTTCTTATATAAATAAACAGTTTTTATAATTATTGATGTAAATATTATAAAAGAAGGAGAAAATATTAAATATTTATTTGAGAAATGGTTAGAGAGTATATTTTTTGGTTTTAGATTTTTTTTGGAAATTACAGATTTTATAATATTTTTTTGAGATTTTTTAGAGCATATATATATATATATATATATATATATATATATATATATATATATATATATGAAAAGTATAAATAAAACAAAAAAACAAAATAAAGAGGCATGCACTGTTCCCTTGCGGGAACATTGTTTGCGTGAACTGAGACTTAGCCCCCGCGGCTAAAAAGCCTAGGTCGAGCCCCTCTCCTTCTCTATATATCCGTAAAATACAAACCCTAATAATATACACATCTCCAGACGTCGCCACCGTGCCGCCACCACGCCGTCGGACGTCCGGCCGCCGGGCAGGGCGGCGTACAACAGCGGCGTAGCACAGCCGTAAAATTGAGCAGCCTCTGTTAGTTGCCGACAGCCGGTACACCCCTTTCTCGTCCGGTTATCTCCCATCCTACTCAATTATTTTTGATGCTATAAATTCCTACGCGAAGCCTAAGTGACCATCTTGACACCCCGACAAGTAGTTCGGGGTGTAGTCGTGCTATCGAACCGAGAAAAATGCTCCAAAAACCTACAAAAACTGTTCGAGAAAACAGTTAGGACCAATTTTAGCAACCCTGTTTGACGATCGATTTCGATCAGCTCGTGCAAGAAATTTTGAGACTAATTGATCATGAACCTAGACAACCTATAGGAGTTTTAATTCATTCTTGTAGATTTACTTTTCATCTATTATACAGCACGTAACGCTTTTGCAAAATTTGAGAAAAACTTGTTTTTGAAAGTTAGATTTTTTAGAAAAACCCTCCGATACGGCGTGCGCCCCGACAAACTGGGCGACATGGTCACGAAATGAAAGCATCAAAAGGTGCATATCGACTTTGCGGACGTGTGAGATTTGACGGAATTCAAATTGGTTGCGTGTGCGCGACGAATTTGATGCGTATCCGTCAAAATTTATCGTATCGGTCCCTTTGCAAATTGCCTAATTACTTTCTACACGTTCGTCAAATCGAAACAAAACTTGCGCCAACAGTACCATATCATTTTTTTGGTCATGTATGCCAAGTTTAGTCCGATTCTGAGGAGGTCGACCGTAACGCTATTTTGGCGGGCCTGCGACCCGATCCAACGGACAAAATTGTGCACGACCCACCAAAATCCAACTTTGGACATATGGTTGGGTTCGTCTCCTCAAATCGGACCCGTAGACATGTAGTTTGACGACTTTAGAGACCATAGATACTGGCACACATTTCGGTGCAAAATGGGTCCAACGACGGACATCGTTTTAGTCCGAAATTACGATTTTGCCCATGTTCTAGAATTGGACTTTTGGTGTCACGACCCGCACCCACTTTTCGGATATGAAGCGTGTCCAAGCCCAGCCAACGCCGCAGTGTCGGGGGTAGTACGCTGTCTAAATACATGTCACGGCAATCTAGAATCACATGGTAAACTATATCTCATCCACAGAAATAATCATGTCATAGTCAAGATCAATAAAAAGACATGAAACTGAAATAATGAATATAAACTGAATATCAAATGTCACGTCCGGTGGACACAAATCCACTACCAATAGACGGAAGAATAGAGTAATACATGAAAAAACTAACTGGATAAAAACTGCTAGTCTAGGCCACCTCAACTGCAAGCACTGCTCTCTGATGCTAACTCAAATCCACTCGACTGCTCCTGGCTCAAACTCGGCTAACCTGAAAAGATCATCAGGTCCTCAGAGGACTAGGAAGACACATAAAAACGAGCCTTTCTAATAGTTTATTATGCATGGAGAAAAATACAGGATAAACATGTAAAACTAAGCAATAAATAAAGCACGAATCTATACACTGTCTACACGAAAATGAACTGCTGAACAAGGACTAGAGAACTCATGTCAAGATGTCGACGGATAACCGAAACGAATACTCAAACCCTCGTCCCTAGCGTGGACTCGCAGGTTTGAACTACTAATCCTCGTCCCTAGTGTGGACTCGCAGATTAGCATCACCCTCGCCCCTAGTGTGGACTCGCAGGTGTAAACCCTATACTACTAACCCTCGTCCCTAGTGTGGACTCGCAGGCTAGCATCTACTACTAACCCTCGTCCCTAGTGTGGACTCGTATGCTAGTATCACCCTCGTCCCTAGTGTGGACTCGCAGGTGTAAACCCTATACTACTAACCCTCGTCCCTAGTGTGGACTCGCAGGCTAGCATCTACTACTAACCCTCGTCCCTAGTGTGGACTCGCAGGCTAGCATCACCCTCGTCCCTAGTATGGACTCGCAGGTGTGGACCAATAACTACTAACCCTCGTTCCTATCGTGGACTCGCAGGTTAGCTTCAAGGTTCAAGACACGGAGGCACGACTTAATCAAGGCACAACCAATAAGAAACAGGGCTAACTGTGAACACTATCTAAAGCAATGATAAAAATATACGAACAGGATATGAAAGATACATATCAATAGTTTGAGAAAAACTGGATAATAAATAAAGACATTGCATGTAAATAAAGCTGTGTAGAAAGACAAGGTATACTTGCCTTTGGTCCTGCTTTGGGTATGGGTCGAGCGCTGAGCCAAAGTCCAAAGAACCTATTTATAAATTAACAGCATCAATACACAATTTAGGAGTACAAAATTGTCTAACTCTTTGATCCTTAGCTTTCTAGGTTGATTTGTATTTTAAAAGAGCAGGTAGTTCCTTCTCTACTTATGAAAAGGGATACTACCTATACTCCTAACAGTCGAGCAATGGGGCAATATGTGTGGGGAAGAACTTTATCATCAAGACTGATCACAAGGCTCTCACATATGTTAGAACAAATGTTGTATCCAGCTGCCCATATCCTGATGTCAATCCACATCTCATAGACACACTATTTCCTTACTGCTCTGCTTTTTGAGACAAGAGTAAAACTCCTACAGGCATTTTCAAAGGAAATTGCTATGGTACCTACCCAGTCCAAGGATTGATGCATTGATTGCAACTGATACAAAATAAACTCTAATACACTGTCAGCTGACACAGGTAATGTAAGTTCTAACAGCTTAGGGCCTCCAAGAAATGAGATTATCAGTGGCATCATCTTTTCTGTAGACAAAAGGATTTAACTCCAGACCATTCACTGAACTTCCTGGTCAATACAATCAATTGGTAACTCCTTATTGACTGATACCCAATAGATAAGGATGAACTAACACAAATGAAATGGGAAGGACTGATCATGACATGGTAGGGGTTTGAACATAAGATGGACAGATGCAATGGTGTGCCAGACAATTTCTTGAGTGACTGCAACAACATGATGCAGGGGACTCAAATAGTGTCTGAATGTCTAAACAGGATGGGCAAATACTCTCCCAAGTTTTAGGACATCTATCAATTATCCAATGGTCAACTAAAAAGCAAAGTGGATTGAAAATCAACATCCTATTGATGTATTGACCTCCCAAGTAAATGATACAATGCCTACTCAAATAAAAGATATAGTAGAAACTATAAATAACATCCTACCGATACTGAGCATATATCTTATCTCGGACACCCAATTGAGCATCAGACATTCGACTGCTTAAAGGTGTCCAGGCATCACGATACGGACTCAAGCTCAAGGGACAGGGCTAATTAGGATGTTCAGGGTCTGCACAAGTGAATGGCTGCTCCTACAACCGAGTATACAGGACAATGAGGAAAGTGCTAATAGCCAAGGTGAGAACTCGTTTGAAAATAGCAGGGCAGATTCAAAAAAAGTGATGGCAGAACATTTGGAAGAATATGGGCAGAACATTAAGGTCTGAATTAAAGAGAACTGGACTGTACTAATATATAATGATGAACTGATACTCCAAGGATGTCAGTCGATTCGTACAAAGATGGGACTATCTTGCCCAGGATTTGCAGGGTAACTAATATCTCTTACACAAGAACTGAACCATAGGACTTAGAGCCCTCAATCCTAATTAACTGGTACCATTAATATCAGGATTAGTACATATATCTATTAGGCGATGAGGAGGGAATGGTTTACTGTAAACACCTCAAGGTCTGATTTAGCTAAAGGCAAGGACTGACACTTTAATGTTTAAGAGAGGCTGTAAAGTGAATAGCCATCCATCTTCCCTTACTTACATGAACTAGACTTAGGATGACAGTGGCCTGAAAGTCTAGGAGATGTACAGGCCAAACATCACACATGAATTTATCATTTGGGACTGAAAACAAAAGTGATATAGGTTAAACATAAAAGAGGGCTTGGTTTATATACAACCAAAGGCCTACTATAGACTGAATGTATATTCAAGAGAATTTCAAAAGCGAAATGGCATGTGCAGACTAATGGGGACTGGACTTAAATTATATACAAACGATAGATATATATATACATCCAAGTAAAGGAGGCTGAACATATAGTTTGTAGCAGGGACAATTCTCTAAGGGCTGAACAGCAAGTAATTAGATATGGGCTGATGCAATTGAATGCAGGATATATAGACATTCGAAAAGAAATAAGACATAACAATCTTACTGCTGTATCTGAATCTTGAGAGAAGCAGGGGTTGAACTAATTGGTCTTTACCTAGGTCAGTTAATTGATACTCCTAAGGTATCCATCATCTGATACATACCTCCCTAAATATCTGTATAAGAGGTCATGAACTTGGCCATCTGAGATGAGTGAACCCAGAAAATTGCAGGAAACAAATCTGAAACTAGAAAAAGGATCTGAATAAGGTATTTATTGGGAATCACAAGGATTTGGACTGCAACTTAATGCAGTGAACCAATAGGCTCTGCAGGACATCAATACAGGTACTATTCTATAAGCAACTCATCAAGGAAATGGCTAAAAACCATTAGGGTCTAAACAGTATAGGAAACAAGGCAATTATCTAAATAACTCGACTGAACCCTTGTTCAGGATCTAAGCAGTTCGGGCATGCAGTGGACAGTTGGTAATGGGAAATCAAAAGGTGATAAGCAATGCAGTCAATATGAACTGATACCAGGAAGACCACACAAGAGATCAACTAAGGGTCCTTACACTTTACAGGGCAACCCTAAGAGTTTGGCTCTGGTTCACAGGCATCTAATTCTCTAGTTCCTGTACTCTAAGATGTACCCCCATCTCCCCATGAAGCCTACAATAACCCTTTTTCCTAGCTAAAGTTCATTTGTTACCTATTGATCGCATGGCAATCCCATCTATTACAGGGCTGTATAAAGGGGCCAAGGAATTCCTTTGGTTACATACAGAAGTACGACTCTTATGCATACTCCTGACATAATTTTACTCCTAGAATTGATACTCCTGTGATACTTAGTTTGCTTTGACACCCAAACTCTATTAGCATTTACATCAAACAGTAGTAGGCATAAAGACATTGATTAAAATTTGAGACATGATTACCTGACAGGGCTCGGCAGCGTTTGCTTGGTGGTCGATACAATTGTTGGTTTCGAACACAGGAAGGTGTCCTCCCAAGTTCCTGCGATGATGCTACACTCTTTCAATGGGGAGGAGGTCGGCTGTCATCTCCTTCTTATAAATAGGTAGGGTTTGGATTTGATCCAAGGGGAAGGGGATAGGGAGAACCTACTTCGAATCAATCTTGGTTTGATTCTCATAAATTTGAATCTATCTCATATTCAGAGATTTGAATACATGAAGGAATCGACTTCAGAACAGTATTTGAATATTTAGGGTTTTGCACAAAGCCCCCTGCTCATAACCTTATTACTCATTGAACCATCCATTAATATTTCAAATAAAACCACTAACAGATGTAAGTGACTATTAAATAATAAAATAAATAAATATGAGAGAGAAAAAAAAATTTGGTTAAGGGGTTAACATTTGGACATTCATTTTCTTGACATATCTTTTACACCAGAAACATTCTTGACATTTGTTTCAGCATCCGGAGCCGTTCGTAGATTTTGAGTTTTTTGCTTCGTCGATTTATTGTTTTGAGCTATTGGATCCTGCTCTTTTGCACACCACCTCATGAAAGTTACCTTACCATATTTTCTGCTTATATTTAGTTGCATTTTCTTTAATTGTTGTATATTCCTGTCTATTTATTCTCGTTCTTTCAGTTGATTTACTTGCTTGCTTTTCGTGATACATGATGCAAGTACTAGCCTTATTTTCTTCTTGTCTTTAAATTATGCATATGGACCTAGAGTTAAGGGACTACCAATTGTCGTGTATTGCATAAACCTTGACACAGTTATACCAAAAGATATGTGTGAGATGAGTAGCATATAGAGGTACTTGCGTGTTAGCTGATCACCCGTACGCATACGTTAAGTCTAACTGCTAATAGAGGCATATTAGGAGACTTAGCAGTTAGTAGAGGTACATAATCGCGGATGCGACTTAGATAGGTGCATCGAATGAGGAGAATATTTTCCTTTCGTATGGGCTTCTATTACACATTCCCTTGTAACCCGGAAGCTCCACTGGAGATACGGGTATGATTACCCCCCTCAGGTTGGCCACTTACGTTTTTGAAAGTTATGCGCTTCGTCACTGGTGCCCAAGAGAGGACTATACAAGATCATATTTATAGCCAGGGCTCATGCAATTAAAGGTTTGTACTTAACTGCATAAAAATATTAGAATGGTTAGATAACCCTAGTCGATGTTATGTCACCCCCGTTCCATTAGTAGTTTGGGACTATCGCATCACGGAATAGTGTGCTACCCGTTGTCCTTGTTTGGTTGTAGGGGTAGTCCTCTGTTTCGATGATGAGATATTGTGTCTTCTTAGACTGGACTATTATACTTTACTTGTGGCTTGTGACATATTATATATTCAATTTATGATGGCATGTTCTTCCAATATCTTGTTACGTCCCTCTGAGGACCTGATGATCTCTCTAGGTGTGTGCTTTTTGTGATGCTTCACAGGTGCTCTAGCCAAGATCGTGGTCTTCCCTTATATATGGAGGAGGATTGCTCTTGGATCTTCCATTACCATTTTTGTCCATCATTTCCTTGTGCTTTTTTTCTAATTTAAATGGTTGGTAGTAGATCTATCTCCGTCCAACTTTTGTACAAATGATAAATTTAGAGTTGGTTTTTATTATACAGTTATTTTTTTTTATTGTTGATGAGTTTAGTTGTCATGGATTACTGTATTTTACAGCTTATGTATATATGCAAGGATTCCACATATTGGAGTATACTTTATATGTATACAGCTGGCATGTCTAAGTACTTAGTCCTAAGTATTTGGGACTGGGCATTACAGTTTTGTCTCGTCGTCAATTTGCACCCTCTTTTCGAGATGATATCAGATAGGTGCAACTAATTGCAGTCGCTAGAATAGAGATTGTCTTGGTGGTGCAGCCACAGTCTTGCAACAACAATAGTTGATGGTGACCGTAGCACAAGTGTGCCTGTAATGCCTGTGTTCGTATTACGTAATTGGAATACGTATACGTATTTTATCTTGTATCTGCATATCTCCTTGGTTTGGTTTGGCTTGGTTATTCTTGGTTCGGGTTGGCTTGGTTCGGTTTGGGATTGTTTTTGGTTCATGATGAACCCATGGATGAACCCCCTTACCTACCACCACCATTCATATTTATTACCCCTCTCCTTTCTCTCTCTTCATTTATCATCTTCTTCTTCCTCATTTACTTCCTTACCTACCTGAGAGAGGAGAGAGAGGTCTAGGCAAGTGTAACTTGCTTCATGGAGGAACTCAAATTTTATTGCTTCATTATCTTCCTTACAGCATTTTAACTTACTTTAGAACTTGGCATTTCCTCTTTTTATGGCTAGGTTCTTGTAGATCTAAGTTTATTTTATTTTCGGATTTCTTGGGTTTTGATCTACTTAATCCTGTTATTTTTGAGTTTTGAGGGTTCTATGTTGTAGAGAATCTCGTTCTACCCCATTTTGACCTATGGAAGTTCGAATTTGGACTTCGGATGAAGGTTTCATGGAGCTTGGAAGCATGGATTCTTGGTGTTCTTCTTCTCGGAAGCTTGGAGAAGAAGAACAGTGCTAGACTTGACCGCATTTTTATGCGACAAGTGATTTCGAGCCGTATGAGTCTTCATACGACAGTCCTGGCCGCATGAGGACTCGAGTCCTCTCAGCCGCATGAACTTTTCCCCCGAGCCGCATAGGTCCTGATTCTGAGCCGCATGAGAACCCCCAGACCCAGCCGCATGGACTTCTTAGTCTGGGCCGCATGAGTTCGATTTATCCCAGCCGCATATGCATCCTTTATTTCCTGGCCGCATGGACTTCTCTCCTAATTGAGCCGCATATGCGCCCGTAATTCCCTAGCCGTATGAACTTGCTCCCTCCCAGCCACATGAGGCCTAACATCTTGGAGCCGCATATTCGCCCTTGTCCCCTTGACCGCATGCGCCCTTGCACTTCCAGCCGCATGCGCCCCCTTGTCTCGGCCGCATGGGATCCAGTGAACCTGGCCGCATGCGCTCTTCTAATTGGGCCGCATGTGTCTTATCCTTTTCCCGACCGCATATGACTTAGCCGCATGGCTCTTCTATAGCCCTGAATATTGATATTTTATTAGATATTTAACGTCCATTTTATATCCTTACGCCTTTTGTCATGAACTTGATAATCACGAATTTATTTAATATGTTTAGAACTAATAATTGAGCATGACCTGGCAGTGACCCGTAGTGGTGCACTCCTGACATGACTAACCTGACATCACCTAATAGTGGCCCGTTATGGCGCACTCCTGACAAGTACACCTGACATGATATATCTTGATAAGCTGTTGCGACGGCTACCTGACATGGCATGACCTGTATAATTAACCTGGACATCGTGGGCGATTGTGCTTGTACAAATAATCTAGTCATGTCTTGCATCATGTCTAGGAGGGGACTCCTGAGTACCACGGTCAGGAGTACCTACTGAAATGGACTAAGGCTAATAACTAGATTAATACATTAGTCATGAAGAGATTTCCCAGCTACAGGCAATCTCGTTACCTGGGCACGCCTTGGGATCTGTAGCCTGCCGTCGAGTAGGGCACATTTCCAGCACACTGTCATGTGTTGCACCCTTCAAGCTACCTAAGGGTACATTCGTTTCCTAGACGATGTACCCACCTGAATTCAACTTTAATCTTTTAACCCGGGTAACCTGGATGGTCTGCAGGGCTTGTGGCTGTGGAATAATCTCACTGCATCTTGTTAGTAATTAGGTTTGTGACAACCCTAGTTAGTTAAAGTATCAAGCCGTAATTCTTGCTTGGCCGTGAAGTGATTGGATGGAGTCTAACCAGTCTAGTCTTGCCCTGATCCTGTTCCAGATTATTGAATGACCAGAATGCTTGTATTTATTTTACCGATAAATGGTGAGAATTCCAAGTTCTGTTCAGACGAAGGGTTACAACCCCGGTCCTTGTTTGGTTTACGGGTTGTAACCTGGTTATCTGAATAGTTCCATGGTTATCTCGTCGTATATCATCCTGATATATTTTTATGATATATTTTTCTTTATTTCCAGTTCTCACTTTTATTTATATCTTGTGCTGATTGCTGGTTTTAGTTCCTAAGTGAAGCTTCCTTTGTGGCACTTGCTCTTTCTGGGGTCTGACCCAGCTGGTTTTGTGTGGCCAGATTTCGGAGCAGCTCCGGAGGATCTATCGACCATCCAGCCAGATGGTGGCCACTAGACGGAACCCTGGCAACGAGTGGGTTTATTTTTGATCTCCCACTTTATTATAAAAATATTCTTTTGAGGCGTTTTGCCGACGAGCACCTGTTTAGCTCGATTGCACTTTACTTACTGTCTGCCTACGGGCTGTAACATGATTAACAGATCCTAGGGTTGATCATGTATGACTAAACTCTTGCTAGTCCTAACATTTTGTAACGACTAGCTTCATGATCAGCTGAATATGTAATGTTTGGGACGCCTTACTATTGTATATTTAATGATCATACTTCTTGTAACCTTTTACTTACTTGCTTGTGATTGAGACAATAGGCTTGTTCATGACCTTAAGAGACTGCTGGCTTGTAGATAAACCCTCATGTACCTAGACAGCCGTGACAGTATAGCGAGATAGAATCCATTTCATATACGAAGCTGGCTATGTCTGCCCCCGCTCTCCAGTATTCTGGTTCTGGGGCGTGACATGGTTTAAGTGGTGGCCCATGCAGGTCTTGTAAATCAAGATATGTGAGGGTTTACCGAATAGATGTCTCAATCAACATTCGCCCTTCATCTCTGCTCATATCTTCTGAATCCCTAGATTCTTGTCCTGATCATATGCTTGTATCGTTGATCTGTCCTGGTCCTTCCTTATTGTTTCCTATGTCGTCTTCTTCAGCGGCATTGTTCGTGGTCCTACCGATCAGCAAGGCGGAGCACCTCCCGTGGACCAGCAGCAACCCGAAGATCAAGCCCAACACTCCGGAGTAGCCTCTAGAGTCGAGCCTATTGGAGAAGAGCCACCAGTCCAGCCAGTTCAGCCTGCCGAGCCTGATGATGGTACTTTAGTAGGACTCGTCAGGACCTTGATAGCTTCTCAAGATCATCGTGGAGACGCCTTGCACCAGGCAGTGGCGGATGCTTTGACCAGAGGCGGTCATCCAGGGAACAGCGCGGCCAACAGCTTCAAGCGCTTGAACCCTCCCTTCTTCGACGGTAGAGAAGATGCTATCGCAGCAGATGCATGGCTTTAGGATACAGAGATGATTCTAGAAGCAGCCAGGACCCCAGAGAACGAGAAGGTAGCCGTGGTGTGCCTGCAGCTGCTAGATCTTGCCCGCATCTGGTTGGCAGCTCAGGCCGTTGGATTAGTAGCACCCATTGCTTGGGCGGTGTTCAGAAAGAGATTCCAGACAAAGTATTTCGATGCTGTAGCTCGGTAAGATCTACAGATGAGGTTCACCATTCTGAAACAGATGGGCAGGACGGTCGATGGATATGAGGCCGAGTTTTCTAGACTCAGTCGGTTTGCTCCCACCTTGGTGGCAACCGAGTATCATCGAGCCCAGCGATTCCAGCAGGGACTTCACCTGGAGATCTTGTTGGCAGTTGAGCAGTTTGAGCATCAGACTTTTGATGCAGTCTTGAGAGCAGCCCGGAGGCATGAATATACCTCCAAGAGGATTGTGGATAGGGCCGGAGGTCGGAAGAGATCTCACGGCCAGATGAATCAGTCTTCAGCACCAGCCCCGGCAGCCAGGGCTTTGACTATTGGAGCTCCGAGGCGAGCGGCCTCTGTAACGTCCGTTCAGCATTCCACTCCGATGCACCCTCAGCAGCAGAAGCAGAAGCAATCTTCCGCAGTGGGTTGTTCTTATTGTGGGAAGCCAGGCCATGTAGTGGCAGAATATCGCAGGGCACAGGGATTGTGTCTGGCTTGTGGAGCACCAGACCATAGGGTTGGATCCTGCCCGAATAGGGGTGGTTCATCATTGTCCAACCTTTCTAGTTCTTCGGTGAGAGGACCAGCTCCGGTCCAGCAGCAGCAGTATCCATTGCCGAGGCCCTTGCCGCCTCAGTCCCAGATGTTCTAGCAGCAGAACCCTCAGCAGCATGTTCAAGCCCAAGCCCAGAGTCAGAATAGGCAGCGAAAATTTCAGCAGAGGGGACCAGCACCCCGAGGGCACGATCTGGCTATGGTGATGACCGTGGAGGAAGGATTGGCACCAGGAGAGGTAGTGGCAGGTACTATTCTCGTTAACTAATTTCCAGCTTCAGCTTTATTTGATTCTGGTGCATCGCATTCTTTTATGTCTGTACGATTTGCGACACGGATAGGATTGGTGCCCGAGTCATTATCAGTAAGGCTTAATATACTTACGGGTAACGGACTTGTGGGAGTAGATAGAGTGTTTTTCTCGTGTCGGATCGTAGTTAGCGGTAGAGAATTTCTCGCTAGATTGATAGAGTTCCCGATGGCCGATTATGATGTGGTCTTAGGGATGGATTGGTTAAGGAACCAGTATGCTAGAATAGACTGCCATGTTGGTAGGGTTGTTTTTAGCATTCCAGGTGAGCCGGAGTATTCCTTCTCTCGAGGCGAGGTTGAGTCTTCTCCTCCGATATTGCGGATGGCAGTAGAAGCAGTTCAGTTGCCCAGGATAGTCGAGGAGTTTCCAGACGTTTTCCCAGAAGAACTTCCAAGTATGCCTCCAGAGCGGGAGATCGAGTTCACTATAGACTTGATTCCCGGGACAGCCCCAGTGTCAGAGAGAGTCTACAGGATGGCGCTGTCAGAATTGGAGATATTATACGAGATAATTGAGGAACTCAGGACCAAGGAATTCATTCGTGCTAGTGGATCGCCTTGGGGAGCCCCGATGCTTCTTGTGAAAAAGGAGGACGGTACGTCCAGGTTATGTGTTGATTATCGTACCTTGAACTCAGTGACAATCAAGAACAGATACCCTCTTCCGAGGATAGATGACTTGTTTGATCAACTTAAGGGGCTTCAGTATTCTCGAAGATTGATTTGCGCTCAGGATATCATCAGATCAGAGTCAGAGAGCAGGACATCCCGAAGACAGCTTTTAGATCGAGATATGGGCATTGGGAGTTCCTTGTTATGCCTTTTGGAGCAACCAATGCGTCGGCAGTATTCATGGACCTCATGAATCGCATCTTCATGCCCTATTTGGATCAGTTCATGATTGTGTTTTGGGACGACATCCTGGGCTACAGTAAGAGTGAGGCGGAGCATAAGCAGCATCTCAGAGTTGTCCTCCAGATTCTTAGAGAGAACCAGTTATATGCCAAGTTCAGTAAATGCGAGTTCTGGCTCGATCGCATTTCGTACTTGGGTCATATCATCACTCGAGGAGGAGTAGAAGTGGATCCCCAGAAGATTGTAGCTATTGAGTCATGGCCAGTGTCCAGCACAGTTGCAGAGGTTCGTAGTTTTCTTGGATTGGCTGGCTATTACCGACGATTTGTTTCAGACTTTGCTCGGATTTTAGCGCCATTGACACAGTTGACCCGTAAGGATGCACAGTTTGCTTGGACAGCAGAGTGTCAGAGTTCTTTTGAGCAGTTGAAGCGAGGCCTGATAACAGCTCCTATTCTCACGCTTCTAGATGGGACCGGAGGATTATCAGTGTACTGTGATGCTTCAGGCAGAGGTTTAGGATGTGTTCTGATACAGCATGGGAAGGTAATAGCTTATGCGTTACGACACCTTCGTGATCATGAGAGGAATTACCCAACCCATGACTTGGAGCTGGCAGTAGTAGTGTTTGCACTTAAGTTATGGAGGCACTATTTGTATGGAGATAGGGTAGAGATTTTCATCGACCACAAGAGCCTGAAGTATGTTTTCACCCAGAAGGATCTTAACATGCGTCAGAGAAGGTGGCTGGAGCTTCTTGTGGATTATGATGTCAACCTGCAGTATCATCCCAGGAAGGCCAATGTCGTTGCAGATGCATTGAGCAGGAGAGCCGGAGTTTATTTCCTAACAGCGCAATCGAAGCTGTTAGCAGATCTTTAGAAGATGGGTATTGAAGTTGTTCTCCCTTCCAGTGTGGCATTGATGGCCAGTATGCAAGTTCAGTCCACTATAGTCGAGAGGATCCGGATGGCACAGTCGGCAGATTCCAAGCTTCAGCGACTCAGAGCAGAGTGTGAGGCAGGACGAAGACCAGAGTTATGCATTCATGAGGATGGTATACTTCGACATGGTAAGCATCTTTGTGTACCCAGCGGAGATATCCGGCAGGAGATCATGTCAGAATCGTACAGTTCGCAGTATTCCATCCATCCCGGCAGTACGAAGATGTACCGTGATATCCGATAGCATTTCTGGTGGAATGGCATAAAGCGGGAGATAGCTCGGTTTGTCTCTCGATATTTGGTTTGCCAACAAGTTAAGGCCGAACATCAGAGACCGGCTGGACTTCTTCAGCCCTTGCCCATTCTAGAGTGGAAGTGGGAGCATGTGACCATAGATTTTGTGACTGGATTGCCTAGATCCCCAGCTGGTCGGGATGCTATTTGGGTTATAGTTGACAGGCTCACGAAGGTGGCTCACTTTCTCCTATTTAGAGTTGGTCAGTCGATAGCACAGTTAGCAGAGATGTACCTCAGGCAGATTGTCAGGTTGCACGGTGTTCCAGTCAGTATCACCTCGGATCGAGATTCAAGATTTATGTCGCACTTTTGGCGTAGCTTGCAAGAGAGTTTGGGAACTCATCTCCTGTTCAGTTCAGCATATAACCCGCAGACAGATGGCCAGTCGGCGTGCACGATCCAGACTCTTGAAGACATGTTGCGGTCTTGCACACTCGACTTCGGTGGTTCATGGAAAGATCACTTGCACCTGATAGAATTCCCGTACAATAACAGTTTCCAGGCCAGTATCCAGATGGCGTCGTTCGAGGCACTGTATGGCAGGAAGTGCAGATCCCCGCTAGCCTGGGATGATATCGGAGAGAGGCAGATGCTCGGTCCAGAAATGATTGCCCAGACAGTTGAAGTGGTCAGGAGAGTCCGAGATCATCTTCGAGTTGCCCAAGATCGCCAGCGCCATTGGGCCGATTCTCATCGGCGCCCTCTCGAGTTTTCTGTCGACGACCATATATTCCTGAGGATTTTGCCTAGCCGTGGCATCATTCGTTTCGGCGTACGGGGCAAGCTTAGTCCTCGGTATATAGGACCGTTTGACATTCTGGAGCGAGTAGGAGATGTGTCCTATCATCTCGCTCTTCTGCCGTCGCTAAGCGAGGTGCATGACGTGTTCCATGTATCCCAATTACGACGGTATATCCTGGACCCGAGCCACCTCCTGGATCATTCAGAATTGGTTGTTGGTACCAATCTTTCATATGAAGAGAGGCCCATGTCTATATTGGACCGGAGAGAGAAGATCCTCAAGAACAAGACTATCAAGTTAGTCCGAGTAGCTTGGGGTCATCACTCTTTGGGGGAGTCAACGTGGGAGCGTGAGGATGATATTCGATCGCGATATCCCGACTTGTTTGACTCGTGAGGTATAATGTCTTCCTTATGCCTCATGTCTTCGATTTCTTGTTTGAATGAGTGATTGCCTTCCTAGTTATAGCTTGCATGTGATTAATGTAGCTTGTCATTGCTCCTCTAGCCTCTTGATTAAATTCCGAGGACGGAATTCTTTTAAGGTGGGTAGAGTTGTAATGCCTGTGTTCGTATTACGTATTTGGAATACGTATACGTATTTTATCTTGTATCTGCATATCTCCTTAGTTTGGTTTGGCTTCGTTATTCTTGGTTCGGGTTGGCTTGGTTCGGTTTGGGATTGTTTTTGGTTCATGATGAACCCATGGATGAACCCTCTTACCTACCACCACCATTCATATTTATTACCCCTCTCCTTTCTCTCTCTTCATTTATCATCTTCTTCTTCCTCATTTACTTCCTTACCTACCAGAGAGAGGAGAGAGAGGTCTAGGCAAGTGCAACTTGCTTCATGGAGCAACTCAAATTTTATTGCTTCATTCTCTTCCTTACAGCATTTTAATTTACTTTAGAACTTGGTATTTTCTTTTTTTATGGCTAGATTCTTGTAGATCTAAGTTTACTTTATTTTCGGATTTCTTGGGTTTTGATCTACTTAATCCTGTTATTTTTGAGTTTTTAGGGTTCTATGTTGTAGAGAATCTCGTTCTACCCCATTTTGACCTATGGAAGTTCGAATTTGGACTTTGGATGAAGGTTTCATGGAGCTTGGAAGCATGGATTCTTGGTGTTCTTCTTCTCGGAAGCTTGGAGAAGAAGAACAGTGCTAGACTTGACCGTATTTTTATGCGGCAAGTGATTTCGAGCCGAATGAGTCTTCATACGACTGTCCTGGTTTCATGAGGACTCGAGTCCTCTCAGCCGCAAGAACTTTTCCCCCGAGCTGCATAGGTCCTGATTTTGAGCCGCATGAGAACCCCCAGACCCAGCCGCATGGACTTCTTAGTCTGGGCCGCATGAGTTCGATTTATCCCAGCCGTATATGCATCCTTGATTTCCTGGCCGCAAGGACTTCTCTCCTAATTGAGCCCCATATGCGCCTGTAATTCCCTAGCCGCATGAACTTGCTCCCTCTCATCCGCATGAGGCCTAATATCTTGGAGCCGCATATTCGTCCTTGTCCCCCTGACCGCATGTGCCCTTGCACTTCCAGCCGCATGCGCCCCCTTGTCTCGGCCGCATGGGATCCAGTGAACCTGGCCGCATGCGCTCTTCTAATTGGGCCGCATGTGTCTTACCCTTTTCCCGATCGCATATGACTTAGCCGCATGGCTCTTCTATAGCCCTGAATGTTAATATTTTATTAGATATTTAACGTCCATTTTATATCCTTATGCCTTTTGTCATGAACTTGATAATCACGAATTTATTTAATATGTTTAGAACTAATAATTGAGCATGACCTGGCAGTGACCCGTAGTGGTGCACTCCTGACATGACTAACCTGATATGACCTAATAGTGGCCCGTTATGGCGCACTCCTGACAAGTACACCTGACATGATATATCTTGATAAGCTGTTGCGACGGCTACCTGACATGACATGACCTGTATAATTAACCTGGACATCATGGGCGATTGTGCTTGTACAAATAATCCAGTCATGTCTTGCATCATGTCTAGGAGGGGACTCCGGAGTACCACAGTCAGGAGTACCTACTGAAATAGACTAAGGCTAATAACTAGATTAATACATTAGTCATGAAGAGATTTTCCAGCTACAGGCAATCTCGTTACCTGGGCATGCCTTGGGATTTGTAGCCTGCCGTCGAGTAGGGCACATTTCCAGCACACTGTCATGTGTTGCACCCTTCAAGCTACCTAAGGGTACATTCGTTTCCTGGACGATGTACCCACCTGAATTCAACTTTAATCTTTTAACCCGGGTAACCTGGAGGGTCTGCAGGGCTTGTGGCTGTGGAATAATCTCACTGCATCTTGTTAGTAATTAGGTTTGTGACAACCCTAGTTAGTTAAAGTATCAAGCCGTAATTCTTGCTTGGCCGTGAAGTGATTAGATGGAGTCTAACCAGTCTAGTCTTGCCCTGATCCTGTTTCAGATTATTGAATGACCAGAATGCTTGTATTTATTTTACCGATAAATGGTGAGAATTCCAAGTTCTGTTCAGACGAAGGGTTACAACCCCGGTCCTTGTTTGGTTTACGGGTTGTAACCTGGTTATCTGAATAGTTCCATGGTTATCTCATCGTATATCATCCTGATATATTTTTCTGATATATTTTTCTTTATTTTTAGTTCTCACTTTTATTTATATCTTGTGCTGATTGCTGGTTTTAGTTCCTAAGTGAAGCTTCCTTTGTGGCACTTGCTCTTTCTGGGGTCTGACCCAGCTGGTTTTGTGTGGCCAGATTTCGGAGCAGCTCCGGAGGATCTATCGACCGTCCAGCCAGATGGTGGCCACTAGACGGAACCCTGGCAACGAGTGGGTTTATTTCTGATCTCCCACTTTATTGTAAAAATATTCTTTTGAGGCGTTTTGCCGACGAGCACCTGTTTAGCTCGATTGCACTTTACTTACTGTCTGGCTACGGGCTGTAACATGATTAACAGATCCTAGGGTTGATCATGTATGACTAAACTCTTGCTAGTCCTAACA
The DNA here is from genome assembly GCA_029216955.1 of Iris pallida. Taxonomy (NCBI): domain Eukaryota; kingdom Viridiplantae; phylum Streptophyta; class Magnoliopsida; order Asparagales; family Iridaceae; genus Iris; species Iris pallida. Next base: position 43,580 of record JANAVB010044532.1, on the reverse strand, counting down.
TTTTGTAACGACTAGCTTCATGATCAGCTGAATATGTAATGTTTGGGACGCCTTACTATTGTATATTTAATGATCATACTTCTTGTAACCTTTTACTTACTTGCTTGTGATTGAGACAATAGGCTTGTTCATGACCTTAAGAGACTGCTGGCTTGTAGATAAACCCTCATGTACCTAGACAGCCGTGACCGTATAGCGAGATGGAATCCATTTCATATACGTAGCTGGCTATGTCTGCCCCCGCTCTCCAGTATTCTGGTTCTGGGGCGTGACATGGTTTAAGTGGTGGCCCATACAAGTCTTGTAAATCAAGATATGTGAGGGTTTATCGAATAGATGTCTCAATCAACATTCGCCCTTCATCTCTGCTCATATCTTCTGAATCCCTGGATTCTTGTCCTGATCATATGCTTGTATCGTTGATCTGTCCTGGTCCTTCTTTATTGTTCCCTATGTCATCTTCTTCAGCGGCATTGTTCGTGGTCCTACCGATCAGCAAGGCGGAGCACCTCCCGTGGACCAGCAGCAACCCGAAGATCAAGCCCAACACTCCGGAGTAGCCTCCAGAGTCGAGCCTATTGGAGAAGAGCCACCAGTCCAGCCAGTTCAGCCTGCCGAGCCTGATGATGGTACTTTAGTAGGACTCGTCAGGACCTTGATAGCTTCTCAAGATCGTCGTGGAGACGCCTTGCACCAGGCAGTGGCGGATGCTTTGACCAGAGGCGGTCATCCAGGGAACAGCGCGGCCAACAGCTTCAAGCGCTTGAACCCTCCCTTCTTCGACGGTAGTGAAGATGCTATCGCAGCAGATGCATGGCGTTAGGACACAGAGGTGATTCTAGAAGCAGCCAGGACCCCAGAGAACGAGAAGGTAGCCGTGGTGCGCCTGCAGCTGCTAGATCTTGCCCGCAGCTGGTGGGAAGCTCAGGCCGTTGGATTAGTAGCACCCATTGCTTAGGCGGTGTTCAGAGAGAGATTCCAGACCAAGTATTTCGATGTTGTAGCTCGGTACGATCTACAGACGAGGTTCACCAATCTGAAGTAGATGGGCAGGACGGTCGATGGATATGCGACCGAGTTTTTTAGACTCAGTCGGTTTGCTCCCACCTTGGTGGCAACCGAGTATTATCGAGCCCAGCGATTCCAGCAGGGACTTCACCTGGAGATCTTGTTGGCAGTTGAGCAGTTTGAGCATCAGACTTTTGATGCAGTCTTGAGAGCAGCCCGGAGGCATGAATATACCTCCCAGAGGATTATGGATAGGGCCGGAGGTCGGAAGAGATCTCACGGCCAGATGAATCAGTCTTCAGCACCATCCCCGGCAGCCAGGGCTTTGACTATTGGAGCTCCGAGGCGAGCGGCCTCAGTAACGTCGGTTCAGCATTCCACTCCGACGCACCCTCAGCAGCAGAAGCAGAAGCAATCTTCCGCAGTGGGTTGTTCTCATTGTGGGAAGCCAGGCCATGTAGTGGCAGAATGTCGTAAGGCACAGAGATTGTGTCTGGCTTGTGGAGCACCAGACCATAGGGTTGGATCCTGCCCGAATAGGGGTGGTTCATCATTGTCCAACCTTTCTAGTTCTTCGGTGAGAGGACCAGCTCCGGTCCAGCAGCAGCAGTATCCATTGTCGAGGCCCTTGCCGCCTCAGTCCCAGATGTTCTAGCAGCAGAACCCCCAACAGCATGTTCAAGCCCAAGCCCAGAGTCAGAATAGACAGCGAGGATTTCAGCAGAGGGGACCAGCACCCCGAGGGCACGGTCAGGCTATGGTGATGACCGTGGAGGAAGGATTGGCACCAGGAGAGGTAGTGGCAGGTACTATTCTCGTCAATTAATTTCCAGCTTCAGCTTTATTTAATTCTGGTGCATCACATTCTTTTATGTCTGCACGATTCGCGACACGGGTAGGATTGGTGTCCGAGTCATTATCAGTAAGGCTTAATATACTTACGGGTAACGGACTTGTGGGAGTAGATAGAGTGTTTTCCTCGTGTCGGATCATAGTTAGCGGTAGAGAATTCCTCGCTAGATTGATAGAGTTCCCGATGGCCGATTATGATGTGGTCTTAGGGATGGATTGGTTAAGGAACCAGTATGCTAGAATAGACTGCCATGTTGGTAGGGTTGTTTTTAGCATTCCAGGTGAGCCGGAGTATTCCTTCTCTCGAGGCGAGGTTGAGTCTTCTCCTCCGATATTGCGGATGGCAGTAGCGGCAGTTCAGTTGCCCAGGATAGTCAAGGAGTTTCCAGATGTTTTCCCAGAAGAACTTCCAGGTATGTCTCCGGAGCGGAAGATCGAGTTCACTATAGACTTGATTCCCGAGACAGCCCCAGTGTCAGAGAGAGTCTACAGGATGGCGCTGTCAGAATTGGAGATATTATACAAGATGATTGAGGAACTCAGGACCAAGGGATTCATTCGTGCTAGTGGATCGCCTTGGGGAGCCCCGATGCTTCTTGTGAAAAAGAAGGATGGTACGTCCAGGTTATGTATTGATTATCGTACATTGAACTCAGTGACAATCAAGAACAGATACCCTCTTTCGAGGATAGATGACTTGTTTGATCAACTCAAGGGGGCTTCAGTATTCTCGAAGATTGATTTGCGCTCAGGATATCATCAGATCAGAGTCAGAGAGCAGGACATCCCGAAGACAGCTTTTAGATCGAGATATGGGCATTGGGAGTTCCTTGTTATGCCTTTTGGAGCAACCAATGTGCCGACAGTATTCATGGACCTCATGAATCGCATCTTTATGCCCTATTTGGATCAGTTCGTGATTGTGTTTTTGGACGACATCCTGGTCTACAGCAAGAGTGAGGCGGAGCATGAACAACATCTCAGAGTTGTCCTCCAGATTCTTAGAGAGTACCAGTTATATGCCAAGTTCAGTAAATGTGAGTTCTGGCTCGATCGCATTTCGTACTTGGGTCATATCATCACTCGAGGAGGAGTAGAAGTGGATCCCGAGAAGATTGTGGCTATTGAGTCATGGCCAGTACCCAGCACAGTTGCAGAGGTTCGCAGTTTTCTTGGATTGGCTGGCTATTATCGGCGATTTATTTCAGACTTTGCTCGAATTTCAGCGCCATTGACACAGTTGACCCACAAGGATGCGCAGTTTGCTTGGACAGCAGAGTGTCAGAGTTCTTTTGAGCAGTTGAAGCGAGGCCTGATAACAGCTCCTATTCTCACGCTTCCAGATGGGACCGGAGGATTCTCAGTATACTGTGATGCTTCAGGCAGAAGTTTAGGATGTGTTCTGATACAGCATGGGAAGGTAATAGCTTATGCGTCACGACACCTTCGTGATCATGAGAGGAATTACCCAACCCATGACTTGGAGCTGGCAGCAGTAGTGTTTGCACTTAAGTTATGGAGGCACTATTTGTATGGAGATAGGGTGGAGATTTTCACCGACCACAAGAGCCTGAAGTATGTTTTCACCCAGAAGGATCTTAACATGCGTTAGAGAAGGTGGCTGGAGCTTCTTGTGGATTATGATGTCAACCTGCAGTATCATCCCGGGAAGGCCAATATCGTTGCAGATGCATTGAGCAGAAGAGCCGGAGTTTATTTCCTAACAGCGCAACCGAAGCTGTTAGCAGATCTTTAGAAGATGGGTTTTAAAGTTGTTCTCCCTTCCAGTGTGGCATTGATGGCCAGTATGCAAGTTCAGTCCACTATAGTCGAGAGGATCCGGATGGCGCAGTCGGCAGATTCCAAGCTTCAGCGACTCAGAGCAGAGTGTGAGGCAGGACGAAGACCAGAGTTATGCATTCATGAGAATGGTATACTTCGACATGGTAAGCATCTTTGTGTACCCAGCGAAGATATCCGGCAGGAGATCATGTCAGAATAGCACAGTTCGCAGTATTCCATCCATCCCGGTAGTACGAAGATGTACCGTGATATCCGGTAGCATTTCTGGTGGAATGGCATGAAGCGGGAGATAGCTCGGTTTGTCTCTCGGTGTTTGGTTTGCCAACAAGTTAAGGCCGAACATCAGAGACCGGCTGGACTTCTTCAGCCCTTACCCATTCCAGAGTGGAAGTGGGAGCATGTGACCATAGATTTTGTGACCAGATTGTCTAGATCCCCAGCTGGTCGGAATGCTATTTGGGTTATAGTTGACAGGCTCACGAAGGTGGCTCACTTTCTCCCATTTAGAGTTGGTCAGTCGACAGCACAGTTAGCAGAGATGTACCTCAGGCACATTGTCAGGTTGTACGGTGTTCCAGTCAGTATCACCTCGGATCGAGATTCAAGATTTATGTCGCACTTTTGGTGTAGCTTGCAAGAGAGTTTGGGAACTCATCTCCAGTTCAGTTCAGCATATCACCCGCAGACAGATGGCCAGTCGGAGCGCACGATCCAGACTCTTGAAGACATGTTGCGGTCTTGCACACTCGACTTCGGTGGTTCGTGGGAAGATCACTTGCACCTGGTGGAATTCCCGTACTATAACAGTTTCCAGGCCAGTATCCAGATGGCGTCGTTCGAGGCACTGTATGGCAGGAAGTGCAGATCCCCGCTAGCCTGGGATGATGTCGGAGAGAGGCAGATGCTCGGTCCAGAAATGATTGCCCAGACAGTTGAAGTGGTCAGGAGAGTCCGAGATCATCTTCGAGTTGCCCAAGATCGCCAGCGCCATTGGGCCGATTCTCATCGGCGACCTCTCGAGTTTTCTGTCGGCGACCATATATTTCTGAAGATTTTGCCTAGCCGTGGCGTCATTCGTTTCGGCGTACGGGGCAAGCTTAGTCCTCGGTATATAGGACCGTTTGACATTCTGGAGCGAGTAGGAGATGTGTCCTATCGTCTCGCTCTTCCGCCGTCGCTAAGCGAGGTGCATGATGTGTTCCATGTATCCCAATTACGATGGTATATCCCGGACCCGAGCCACCTCCTGGATCATTCGGAATTGGTCGTTGGTACCAACCTTTCATATGAGGAGAGGCCCGTGTCTATATTGGACCGAAGAGAGAAGATCCTCAAGAACAAGACTATCAAGTTAGTCCGAGTAGCTTGGGGTCATCACTCTTTGGGGGAGTCAACGTGGGAGCGTGAGAATGATATCCGATCGCGATATCCCGACTTGTTTGACTCGTGAGGTATAATGTCTTCCTTATGCCTCATGTCTTCGATTCCTTGCTTGAATGAGTGATTGCCTTCCTAGTTATAGCTTGCATGTGATTAATGTAGCTTGTCATTGCTCCTCTAGCCTCTTGATTAAATTCCGAGGACGGAATTCTTTTAAGGTAGGTTGAGTTGTAATGCCTGTGTTCGTATTACGTATTTGGAATAGGTATACGTATTTTATCTTGTATCTGCATATCTCCTTGGTTTGGTTTGGCTTGGTTATTCTTGGTTCGGGTTGGCTTGGTTCGGTTTGGGATTGTTTTTGGTTCATGATAAACCCATGGATGAACCCCCTTACCTACCACCATCATTCATATTTATTACCCCGCTCCTTTCTCTCTCTTCATTTATCATCTTCTTCTTCCTCATTTACTTCCTTACCTACCAGAGAGAGGAGAGAGAGGTCTAGGCAAGTGCAACTTGCTTCATGGAGGAACTCAAATTTTGTTGCTTCATTCTCTTCCTTACAGTATTTTAACTTACTTTAGAACTTGGCATTTTCTTTTTTATGGCTAGATTCTTCTAGATCTAAGTTTACTTTATTTTCAGATTTCTTGGGTTTTGATCTACTTAATCCTGTTATTTTTGAGTTTTTAGGGTTCTATGTTGTAGAGAATCTCGTTCTACCCCATTTTGACCTATGGAAGTTCGAATTTGGACTTCGGATGATGGTTTCATGGAGCTTGGAAGCATGGATTCTTGGTGTTCTTCTTCTCGGAAGCTTGGAGAAGAAGAACAGTGCTAGACCTGACCGTATTTTTATGCGGCAAGAGATTCCGAGCCAATGAGTCTTCATACGACAGTCCTGGCCGCATGAGGACTCGAGTCCTCTCAGCCGCATGAACTTTTCCTCCGAGCTGCATAGGTCCTGATTCCGAGCCGCATAAGAACCCCCAGACCCAGCCGCATGGACTTCTTAGTCTGGGCCGCATGAGTTCGATTTATCCCAGCCGCATATGTATCCTTTATTTCCTGGCCGCAAGGACTTCTCTCCTAATTGAGCCACATATGCGCCCGTAATTCCCTAGCCGCATGAACCTGCTCCCTCCCAGCCGCATGAGGGCTAACATCTTGGAGCCGCATATTCGCCCTTGTCCCCCTGACCGTATGCGCCCTTGCACTTCCAGCCGCATGTGCCCCCTTGTCTCTGCCGCATGGGATCCAGTGAACCTGGCCGCATGCGCTCTTCTAATTGGGCCGTATGTGTCTTACCCTTTTTCCGACCGTATATGACTTAGCCGCATGGCTATTCTATACCCCTGAATATTGATAATCACGAATTTATTTAATATGTTTAGAACTAATAATCACAAATTTATTTAATATGTTTAGAACTAATAATTGAGCATGACCTGACAGTGACCCGTAATGGTGCACTCCTGACATGACTAACCTGACATGACCTAATAGTGGCCCGTTATGGTACACTACTGACAAGTACACCGGACATGATATATCTTGATAAACTGTTACGACGGCTACCTGACATGACATGACCTGTATAATTAACCTGGACACCGTGGGCGATTGTGCTTGCACAAATAATTCAGTCATGTCTTGCATCATGTCTAGGAGGGGACTCCTGCGTACCACGGTCAGGATTACCTACTGAAATGGACTAAGGCTAATAACTAGATTAATACATTAGTCATGAAGAGATTTCCCAGCTATATGCATTCCCGTTACCTGGGCACACCTTGGGATCTGTAGCCTGCCGTCGAGTAGGGCACATTTCCAGCACACTGTCATGTGTTGCACCCTTCAAGCTACCTAAGGGTACATTCGTTTCCTGGACGATGTACCCACCTGAATTCAACTTTAATCTTTTAACCCGGGTAACCTGGATGGTCTGCAGGGCTTGTGGCTGTGGAATAATCTCACTACATCTTGTTAGTAATTAGGTTTGTGACAACCCTAGTTAGTTAAAGTATCAAACCGTAATTCTTGCTTGGCCGTGAAGTGATTGGATGGAGTCTAACCAGTCTAGTCTTGCCCTGATCCTGTTCCAGATTATTGAATGACCAGAATGCTTGTATTTATTTTACCGATAAATGGTAAGAATTCTAAGTTCTGTTCAGACGAAGGGTTACAACCCCGGTCCTTGTTTGGTTTACGGGTTGTAACCTGGTTATCTGAATAGTTCCATGGTTATCTCGTCGTATATCATCCTGATGTATTTTTCTGATATATTTTTCTTTATTTCCAGTTCTTACATTTATTTATATCTTGTGCTGATTGCTGGTTTTAGTTCCTAAGTGAAGCTTCCTTTGTGGCACTTGCTCTTTCTGGGGTCTGACCCAGCTGGTTTTGTGTGGCCAGATTTCGGAGCAGCTCCGGAGGATCTACCGACCTTCCAGCCAGATGGTGGCCACTAGACGGAACCCTGGCAACGAGTGGGTTTATTTTTGATCTTCCACTTTATTGTAAAAATATTCTTTTGAGGCATTTTGCCGACGAGCATCTGTTTAGCTCGATTGCACTTTACTTACTGTCTGCCTACGGGCTATAACATGATTAACAGATCCTAGGGTTGATCATGTATGACTAAACTCTTGCTAGTCCTAACATTTTGTAATGACTAGCTTCATGATCAGCTGAATATGTAATGTTTGGGACGCCTTACTATTGTATATTTAATGATCATACTTCTTATAACCTTTTACTTACTTGCTTGTGATTGAGACTATTTTTTGCAAAAACAAAAGTTGAAGAACTTTATTGATACAAACTTTGTAAAAGATTACAATTTGAATTCTGGGAATGGTACAACTTTAGGAATCCAATCTAGATGACGATTGCTTTATCCCTTGGACGATGTAAACTCTGAAGATGAAGCCTCTGAAGTTGAGAACAACTCTGGAATTGAAGGCAGAAAGCCTCGGAAATTGAAGCCAAAAGCCTCGGAAGAATGCAGCAGCACTTGGGCAAGAACTCCTGAACTCTCTGATCTATGATTATTGATTCGTGATCCCCTTGAATGGAGACTTGAAACTCTATTTATAGAGTTCTGAGAAATAACTAACTTTTAGTTATTCTGGACTGCGCATGATGGATTGTGCAGCAATTGGTTTGCGCAGCAATGGACTGTGCAGGCAGTTGCCGGATCATGGGTTAACTGTCTTGGACACATGGCATCATTTGATTGAAATGCGCATGATCATGCATAGGCAGTTGCCACGAAATGAGCAATTGATGGCATGAATGCCACGTGTACTTTATCATTTGTACTAGTAGAATGCGCACATTGAACTGCGCAGACTTTGGATTGCGCCAACTTGATTTGCGCAGGAAATGGATTGTGCCAACTCGGATTACTCCAACATGGATTGCGCTGCCAGCTGTCCTCGAGCGCCGTGCTGCACGATTAAACGAACGGCCGCCTCGATCTTCGTGCTGTCAGTTGTCAGAAGATTTGATTTGTGTCAGGTAATGATGGCAATTTACCACGTCAGCCTACGCAATTGAGAGTGTGCGCAATCGATTCTGCATAATCTGAATAGTGCGCAATCTGTTGTCTGCGCAAGTCATCTGAAAGTTTTATTTTTTTGATTTTCTGACTTTGTTGATGTGTGCCACTTGATTTTTTTAGGACCTACAAGACCCCCTTCAAAGTTTTTGAAAGTTGAACTTATTCAAAATTTTGAAATACTTTGAAATTTGAAATTTGAATCAATTTGCGCATGAGGTAAGCTGGCTGCGCAATATGAGGGATTGTCCCCAATTTTAGGCGCAAACTGAGGCAGCCATTTCATTTTCGAAAACTATAAATAGCTCTCTTCTTCATTTCATTTCTTTACTTTGCCTCCTTTGTGTTTGAGAGAAAGAAATTTCCGAACGAACTTCGACTTCCTTCTCCGACGATCTTCATGGCGCCCCGACGATCCTCCGCCGCGGCTAAGGGCAAAGCCCCGGCCGAATCATCAAACAGGGCTGCGCGACGAGCTTCTCGTCATGAATCCATGCACCCTGCAATGTCAGGTAGAGAACTTTTAATCAAAAACCCCTTTTTAGGGTTTTGATCTCACTATTCTTCAAAATCTATCTCTTTTTAGAGATGTGATCATACTGCGCCACCCTCTTTAGGGTTCTGGTTGCACAAATCAGTTAACTCTTTATTTTTATGGAGAGCGACTTTCTGCGCAATCGGTTGAACTGCGCTGGCAGATGTCAGCGCAATCTGCTAATTTGCGCGAGATTGTCAGCGTAAACTGATGGCTGTTTGTTCGCGCAGTCTGATGTTTGCGCAAACTGATGCTGCGCAATCTGATGTTGCGTATTCTGATTTTGCGCAAACTGATGACAGAATCTTTGACTTGACTTGTACTGATTTTTATTTTCTCTGTTTGATGCAGTTAACGTGAGAGAAGATCCAGAATATGAAACTTTTGTGGGAACTCTTTTAGAGTCAGAGTATAAAGAGGATCTCTCCTATGTACATTATCCTCAGTATGATCTACCGACCTCCCGTCAGGCGATTCTGATATCTCAAGACAATGAGACTCTACTGTGTTTAATGAATGGACAACCCCTGGAATCAGCAGACGCTGTTATTCATAAGAAACCTTTATTCTTGTTTGGTGAGGCTTTTGAGAAAAGCTCTCAACCAAGGCCGAGGATGGAGGAAAGAATAGTCCATCAGGAAGATAGATCATTCTTTATACCAGATATTGCCCGCTGTCTTCCTTTATCCCGGTATGCTCATACGAGCTATCCGAGGAAGATGGAGTGGAACCTCACTCTTTTCCAAGACGCCCGTGCAGGAAAAATTTTTGTGAAGAAGGGGTCAAATAAGAAGGATATGTTCTACAGCTCCTCTGATCGATACAGTGTCTTATTGAGAGGCTTGAGACCTGGTTGCATTCCGCCAGAGAACTCCTCTTTGTTGATGCTTGTCAGAACACCGATATTTGCAAACGAATTTGCGAAAGCTGAAGGGAAGTACCCCGAACAGGATATCAGATTAACTGGATTGGTGAATCCAGATTACAAGAGATGGAACTGTATTGCAAATTGGATTCTGACAATATTTGAAGACAGACTTCTACAAATCAATTTGTACCAAGCAGTACACGCCACTGTTTATGGTTTTGCACCCAATTCACACCTGTTCTTGGCCTTGGCTGAAAGATACAATTATAGAACAGGAACTTTCATGACCCCTGGTAGAGAAATCGGGTTTGCACTCCACGAGATAAAAAGTATCTCGTACTTGCCAATGGCAGACGCTCCATATGAAGAGTTTGTTCCAACCAATGATGAGTTGGACAAACTTAAAAGGGAAAATACAGCAATGGTAGCAGTATTTGAGGAACTGCTATGCCATTACAAGATCTGTTCCCTATTTTATAAGAGTGCTACAGCCAACACCTGTTATTCTTCGAAATGGTTACCCTATCTGTTCCTTAACCACATAGAAGAGAAGAAGACTAAGGAAAATGACAAATGCTATCCTATTTTCTTCAAACCTTTGAGCAATACAGAAGTTATGAAGCTGATGGAAGAGAGTGGTAATTTTGATAAACAAATGAAAGATGATTATCAATATCCTCCTTTAAAGAAAGGGGACACTCTGGAGAGTTATTTGAGAATGGGTTATAGACCCATGTCAAAAGAAGCCCAATTGGCAGGGTTTCTGACATATTGGCTCCGACGGTTTGTGGTTCCAGAATCCAGTGCTGTGGTCCGCTTTCATCGTGGCGTTCTTTTTGCCGTTGTCAAGTTAGTCTTTGGCTACAAGGTGGACCTGTTATCAGCAATGACTTGCAAATTAAATGCCAGTCTTCGTTTGTATGTCGATCTGATGCTGAAAGCAAAAGGAGAGAAAGAATTCCCTCGTCTAGAACTGCCATACACATATCTATTTGGATAGTTGCTTCTCCACTATCCCACTTGAATGGACCCCGGTATGGGACCGGTTGATGGCAGCTTTCTGCGAAGGTACTCTCTTGGTAAATGGAAGTACACTTCTTTGAGCGAGTGTAGATATGTTCTAAATCTGAATAGAGGATGGAACTTTTGTTGTGCTCCTCTCCCTGCTGGACATGATCAGATGCCAACAAACATGGTGGACTCAAAGATGCAACCTCTAAACCGTGCAGCCTTTGAATGGTTGAAGACAATTCGACCGTCTCATTTGGTATACCGGTTCGAAGAGGAATGTTACTTAGAACCATATCTCCCCAGCCGATTTGCTCGACAGTTTGGATATGATCAATTCCATGTGGGGAATGCAATCACCTGCCTCCAAGGCAAGGATTTTTTGATAGACGGGGCCCGAGCTTGGGCTTATTATAATGCCCGTGATACGAAGGCCACATTCTTGATGCCAGCAAATAGCACTCATGGTCCTCGGATGCTATTTACTTATTCAGTATTTTATACATCCGCGAACACTTTTGCTGAGAATTTTAATCTCGCAGATAGTTTTGCTTCTTCGACGAGATTGAAGAAAGGAAGAGTTGCTCTATCGCTCCCTGGAAATGATGAGGTGCACGAGCCAGCAGATGCACCTTTGGAAGCTTCGAGGGATATTATGTTCCCTCAAGAAGTAAATGCAGCAATGCGTATCTCTCTGAAAGTGGGTAGATCTCCAGCAAAGAAAAGGAGAAGAGAGGAGCCTCCTGCTCCAGCAGTAAAGAAGAAGTTGATCTTAGATCACTCTTCTGAAAAGATCACTACTCGATCTCAGTCTCGGCAACTGGCCAAGTCAGCTCAGCAAGAAAAGGCTATTACACCAACCTCTATCCAGAAACAAGTTGAGATAATAAATATAGAGAGTCCGGATAGGCCACTAAAAAGAAAGAAGCTGGTCCTCAGACGGAATCGGGCCTTGTCTTCAATGGTGATGGATGCTGCAGCTGGATTAACTTTGCCATCTCCTACTCTTGTTTCAGAGCCTAGAAATAAAACTCCTAGTCCTGAACATAGAGAGGAGATCGAGCAAAGAACAGATCTTGCTCCGGGAACTGAGGTCGAAGAGCCTAGAGGAAGTACTGTAGAGGAAGTGAGAGAAGAGCAGTTACAGATTGTTGAACTTCCGCCTACTCCTAGAACCATTCGCGAAGAGGAAGATCGCGAAGTAATTGCAGCTTTAGAAGATTGCAGTTACAGTCCTCTGGATGACTATGGCGACCATGCAGCGACTACCAGCGAAAAGGCACCAGAAGAAGACGAGGATGAGGAGAGCTCTTCGTCTGAAAACGTTGATGACTATATGCAAGATCTTGAAGAAGATGATGAAGTACATGCATCTCCTACTGCTGTAAATGATGAGGATATTGAAAACCCAGAGAATGCTGCTGAGACCTTAGATCCTGAAAAGGATGTTGAGGCTCCAGAGAATGCTACTGATACCTTAAATCTTGAAAAGGATGTTGAGTTTCCAGAAAAAGCAATAGATGAAGAAACCCTGGAAGAAACTCCTGCCAATGATCCTCAAGGTAAAAAATGAAATTAGCAATCTTCTCTTGAATGAATTGATAGCTAACGTCTTTATTTGTATTTCCTGTATATCATGAGACTCCTCTAGAACCTCCGACGTGCACGGACATAGTGCCCATAACGATGGTGGTTATTAGTAGTAGTCATCATTTGTCTTGTGGTTCTGAGGCAGGTAGTAGTCAAGCTGTTATAGCTGAAGTTACTTCTGCTCTGCCAGAGTCTACTCCTGCAGAGGATAAGCTTATTGCTGGATCGAACCAAGGTAAGACTGTCTTTATTTGATCTTTTTGGTTATTTAGCAAACGACTAACAAAATAACAATTTTACTTTTGTAGAGGAACAACCAGGAGGGGTGACTAGCTCCACATTGGCTCCATTATTTAAAGAACCTGCTATTCAGACACGAGATCCTGCTACCTCGTCTTCAACAGGAGTAGCTGCAACTCCATGCACTCTGGCAATTAATCAGTAAGTCGCCCAATCGTTTACCAGATGCTTCTTTGAATCCTTGAGACCCCTAGTCAACAAAATGATGGACAAAGAGGGTACTAATTTTTTCATGGTCAGAAATTCGACTTCTCTCTTGGTAAGGGCTGTAAGGGAGCAAGGTGACGAAGCTCAGGCTACTCTCCTTGAGCATATACTGGATGAGTTAGAGATTTCTATAAAGAATTATAAAGCACTCAACAAAGAGGAAATGGAATCCCTAGTACAGGCCGAATTTGAACAAATGGCCCTGGCAGCTGATATTGAAAGGATGAACCTTCAGAATCTCTTGGAAGCTTATTCTATAAAATCTGCTGAATATAACTCTAAACTGGAATCAGTAACTTTGATGGCTGAGAGGAAAGAGAAGAGGGCTAATGAGCTGAAGGCAGAAATCACTCGTCTCCAGAAGGAGTGGGAAGATGAAATTGCTGATCATCAAGTTGCCATCGAACAATTCCAGGCTTTGACTCATGAGAAGGAAGAGTACGAGGTGACTCATGGTGCTGAAATCACACGTCGGACAGTGTCCATGCCCGTTTTCAATGAAGAAACCGGAATGGAAGAAACAAGAAGGAAGGTGATGTCTACTCGCGACGAACGGCTGCAGACTCTGAAGCAGCAGATTGACAACCTGATGATACCTCCATCTTAAATGGAGTCTTTTTGTACTTTATGTCTTTTGAAGTATGTGCGTTTTTTGTAATGTCTTATATTTCAATCAATAAAAGACATTTTTGCTGTGGCTCCATTATTTGTTGTATATCTTGTTTAGATATAAATAATAGAGATAGAAAATATACTCAGAGGTACAAGACATGATATATTTCTTGATAATTTTGTAGAAAATAATTATATTTATTATATCTGATCAGGGATAATATGGACGTGGCAGAATATAGTGAACATTATTATTTCAATTGACAACTTAATCGAAACGATAAGTTGCTGATATGGATGTAAGATGAACGGAAAAAACCGTCAAATGATAGAACGAACGGACAAACCGTCAAAATGAAAATAACGAACGGATGAACCGTCAAGTGATGATGAATGAACGGGCGAACCGTCGGATGAATATGAATGGGTGAACCATCGGATGAATGTAATGAACAGATGGACCGTCAAGTGAATTAAATGAACGGATGAACCGTCAAGGGAATTAAATGAACGGATGAACCGTCAGGTGATAATGAATTAACGGGCGAACCATCGGATGATAATAAATGAACGGATGAACCGTCAGGTGGTGATGAACGAATGAACCGTCGGATGAATGTGTCGCTTCGTTGTTTGAGAAATCTCTGTCTATAAATAGAACAGAAATTTGACAGGAATGAGCACTTTCACTTTTCAACATAAAAAAATGTCGTCTGAAGATACACTCAAGAAGACTGATCTTGCCCCGAAGGTTGAAGAAGACGTTAAAGAATGTCCTGTCGATCCAATTCAGCCAAAGGAAGTAGAAGCAGGCGAAGGTTCGTCTGCACCCAAGCCACCGCGAGATATCCTGGACTTTCTGCTTGAACCAGGAAGGACTGAAGAAGAAGAAGCAATGAGGATGGCTGCCTGCAAGTTCCTCGTGGGTTCCAACAAAGAGGTTCTCGGTTCTTTTGCTGATCGTATTTTTAAAAAGGACGGTAGTGGTCCGCGTCCAAATGTAGAGAAGGATGATAGTGACCTTCCTTAATATCATGTACTATCATTCATAATTAAATAAAATTTTATTTATGAACATGAACTTGTCTGATGATTTATAAGTATTTACATTTACACATAGTACTTTTTAAGGAATTTTCCATTGATAGGCATTATTGCAATTCGTCTATCCAGTTCTGAGAGTTGATACGCTCCATTTGAGAAGACTTTGCTCACAACGTATGGACCTTCCCACTTTGCGTCGAACTTGCCTTTGCTCATATGAGTTATAGTCATAGGACGTCTGACGGTTAAAACAAGTTCTCCTTGCTGAAAGGCTCTGACCTTCACTTTACGATTGAAAGTCTTCGAAATGTGGGCTTGATATAACTCAATATGTTGTTGAGCCATTAATCGCTTTTCGTCGAGCGCCTCCAATTCTTGAAGTCGAAGAAGATCATTGTTGTCTGTAGTGAGCTCGTTAGCAATGGCAATCCTTAAAGAAGGAATTTGAAGTTCCAGAGGAAGAACAGCTTCACAGCCATATACCAAAGAGAAAGGTGTAAAACCCGTAGGATTGCGGACCGTAGTTCGGTAGGCCCATAGACATTCGCCAAGCTTTTCACTCCAATTCCGTTTGTTGGTAGATACAAACTTTTTTAGAAGCTTGATAATAGTTTTGTTGAAGGCTTCGGCTAAACCATTCGCGGCAGGATTGTAGGCAGTCGAAGCGACATTGTCAATCCGGTGATCATCACAGAATCTGGTAAATTTCTGGCTGATAAATTGCGGTCCATTGTCATGAATAATTCGTCGAGGGACACCAAATCGATAAATTACATGGTGTTTGACGAAATTGATAACGCTACTGGTCTTGACTTCAGCCAAGGGTATAGCTTCAGCCCACTTAGAGAAGTAGTCTGTTATTGCTAAAATGAACCGATATCCTCTAGAAGAAGGGGGATTAATAGGACCTATAACATCCATGCCCCAAGCTTTGAAAGGCCAAGAAGCGGCTGTTGGATGTAGAAATTTCGAAGGTTGATGAATGAAGTCTGCATGGATTTGACAGGCTCGACATTTCCTTGCATATTCGATGGCATCTGATACCATAGAGGGCCAGTAGTAACCCATTCTTCGGATACGATCCTGTAGTTTAGGACCGGGTTGATGTGCTCCATAGACACCGTCGTGAGCTTCACGTAACACCTGTTTTGCTTCATTACCAGCTAAACAGCGTAGAAGAAGACCGTCATAAGTCTGTCGATAGAGAGTTTTAGTGGTTTGATTATAGTAGAATCGTAGAGATCGTCGTCGAATACTTGTAGCCTCCTTAGGATCCTCGAGGAGTATGTCATGAACCACGAAGTCGATGAAAGGAGTTCTCCAATCCTCATTGATAACATTAATTTCAGCATAATTACTGAATTCGATGTTACGATTGTTTTCTACTCAAAACAATTCTTGATTAGAAATAACCACCACTTGTTGTCTTCAGATGGGGACAGCTAGGACTGCTGCAAGATTGGCTAAGGCATCTGCTTCAGTGTTACAAGCTCGGCATACATATTCAATAAAGAAAGCTTTGAACGATGTAGCCATGTTGATTGCTGTCTCAAAGTAAGGTACCAGATCTTGATGACGGACTTCATAAGTTCCTCTAACCTGGTTGATAACCAGCTTAGAATCGCCATAAACTTCGAGATATTCAATGTTCAATTGCTTAACTAATTGAAGACCGATAAGTAGAGCATTGTACTCTGCTACGTTGTTAGAGCAAGGCTCATCTAGAGAGTAGGCTCTTTGGATAGTTGATCCTTCTGGGGAAACGAGAACAACTCCAACTCCTGCTACAATAGCACCATTAGGTCCAATCCTGGATGCTCCATCAAAGAATAGACGCCAAGTTGGAAATTCTTCAGAGATCAAGTTGACTTCCAACGTCTCGTCTGGAATTTCATCATAAAGCTTGGATGTTTCCGGTACGGGATGAGCTGCCAAGAAATCTGCCAGTGCTTGACCTTTGACAGATTTTTGAGGAATATACACCATATCATATTGGGCTAGAAGGATGGCCAATGTAGCAAGCCGAGAGTTGAGTGTGCTAGGCTTCTTTATTAATACCCGAAGAGGATTAACTCGGGAAATAACATGAATAGTTTGACCAATGATGTAATGTCTTGTCTTTTGAACAGCGAACATAAGAGCTAGACATTCTTTTTCAACCGGACTATAACGGTGTTCAGCACCAATCATAATACGTCTGAGATAGTAGATGGCCTGTTCGTGACCTTCTTTGTTCTTTTGGGCAAGTAAAGCACCCAACGAATGATCCATAGCACGGACATACATTAAGAATGGAATGCCTGAGATTGGTGGCACCAAAACTGGTGGGTTCATAAGATATCGTTTGATGTCGTCAAATGCTTGTTGACATTCTTCAGTCCAAATAAAAGATACACCCTTCCTCATTAGCTGAGTGAATGGTCTGCAGCGTCCAGACAAGTTCGAAATAAATCGCCTGATGTACGCAAGTCGGCCTTGGAATCCTCGTACCTCTTTTAGGTTGCGTGAAGGACGCATCTCTTGAATGGCTTTGATCTTCTCGGGATCCACGTGTATACCCTTAGAGGTAATAACGAAGCCGAGAAATTTACCACTAGAGACACCCAAAAATGACTTGGTGGGATTCATCTTGAGCTGATGTTAACGCATGAGATTAAAGATTGTTCTCAAATCTTGGATATGATCTTCTTTTAGATGACTTTTAACAGCAATATCATCAAAATAACATTCGACTGTTTTATGAAGATGTTTTCGGAAGATAGTGCTCATAGCTCGCTGGTAAGTTGCACCAGCGTTCTTGAGACCAAATGGCATCACTGTGTAACAATAGACTCCCCGAGGAGTACGGAAAGATGTATGTTTTTCATCTTCGGGATTCATCTTGATCTGATTATATCCAGAGAATCCATCCATAAAAGATATTCACTCGAACCCACAGGTGTTGTCAATCATAACGTCTGTGATAGGGAGAGGAAATTCATCTTTCGGACATGCTTCATTAAGATCTCGGAATCGATGCAGACTCAAACTTTACCAATTTTCTTCAGGACTGAAACAACGTTGGCTACCCAATCAGGATGTTGTTCTTCTCTGATAAAGCCACAAGCAATAAGCTTCTTGACTTCATCATCGATTGCGTCCATTATTTCAGGCTTGAATCGTCGTTGCTGCTGTTTAACTGGTTTAGCATTGGGAAGAATGTTCAGTTTGTGAGAAGCAATCTTGGGATCTAAACCTGGCATGTCCTTGTAACTCTAAGCAAAGACGTCAATGTATTCTTTAATGAGAAGAACCAACTCTTGCTTATCTGCTTCTGAAAGATTCTTGCTAATAAAGAGTGGACGAGGCGACTCGCTTTTTCCTACATCAACCTGAACTAATTGATCTTCAGTAGAAGGTTCTCTCTGTTCAAATCGGAGTACACACTGATTATCCATCTGTTGAGCCCAAGGATCTGTTTTAGGACTTTCTTGAATGTCTTCATCATATCCTTCCAGAAGTTCAACAGAAACCATATTAGAAGATACAACCAGCCGATGGACTTCACCTATACTAGTGTCAGAATCCCATGATCTGGAATCGGAAGAATTAGAACGTTCTTCGCTATCAGAATCAAAAAATGCTGGGGATAACATTGGAGAAGAAGCATATCCGAGACCTCTTTTGGTCCTGCTGTAATATATATCAGATTTTCCTTTTGGAACAGCTGTACGAATGGGAGTTCGTCCACCCTTACCGTAATTGAGGCCATTTTTAAAGTCATAACCCATCCTACGGATGATGTCTTTTGATTGTTGACTATAACGACGGAGTTGTAAATGTCCTGTATCGTTAAGCTTGCTATCATTCGTATAGCTGAATTGTTGTTCTGGTCCTTTACTAAAAAGTATTGGACTTTCGCCTTTCTTTCGAGCGGGAACAATACTGTAAGAGTCATCTGGATCTTCAAATGAAACTTCTGTTTGAAGAGATTGTACAACTCCCATTGTAAATGATTTGAAGCTATCTAACATATCCAAATAGCATTTAGTATGATAAAT
The DNA here is from genome assembly GCA_029216955.1 of Iris pallida. Lineage (NCBI taxonomy): Eukaryota > Viridiplantae > Streptophyta > Magnoliopsida > Asparagales > Iridaceae > Iris > Iris pallida. The sequence goes on along the minus strand of JANAVB010044532.1, from coordinate 24,768 downwards.
AACATCAGTATACTGGAAAGTAGATGCTTTTTCATATATATCTGTATTTACATCAGGACCTTTAGCCTTAGTAGGCTTGGTCAGATTGATTACAAGAGGGAGAGAAGAAGAACGTGGAAGAGGTTTGTTACGACGTAGGTTGATAACAAGTGGTTCAGAAGAGGTGAGCTCCCTTTTTTCTTTGTTGCGAGTTAAATCAACAACAAGTGGCTCAGAAGAAGTGAGCTGCTTTTTGTCCTTGTTACGACGTAAGTCGATAACAAGTGGCTCAGAAGAGGTGAGCTCCCTTTGATTTTGCTCAGTATCAACTAATTTTTTTTGAACCAGCAAGTGAATAGCCAGTGGTTTAGAAGACTGGGGATAAGAAACACGCCCTTTGACAGGTATGATGAGAGTGTCATTAGGTACTGCTTTTTGATCTTTTTCAGTATCCATGGCCAATACCACTTTCATAAATTCCTTCTTGTACATACGAGCATCGTTGTAATACGCTTCAACGCCTTTGAAAGGATAAAGGTCTGCAACTTCCTTGTGAACTTGTCCTTTGTCATCAACGTATTTAAAGCATTGATGAAGAGTTGAGGGAACAACATTGTGTTCATAAAGGAAGGGTCTTCCCAGAAGAGCATTGTAAGAACAACCATGATTGTCAATGATATAAAAGGTCACCTTTGTGCGAAGATTGCCTATTTGAAGTTTTAGGCGGATCTTGCCCAAAGGTTCACTCCTTCCTTGGTTAAATCCCAAGATAGTGGTGATTGTGCTCGAAAGACTATGCACTGGTATCTTCAACGCATCTAGCATTGTCTTTGGCATGATGCTAAGTGCAGACCCTGGATCTATCAGGAGACGATCGACCTTCACCGAATCGACATATCCTGTATAGTAGAGAGGACGATCATTTCTATTATCTTCCAGTAGCATATCATCCTGAGTGAAAGTGATGTTTGGAATCAACTCCAAGTCACTATGACAGTGACGGCAAGAGACTGGTTCTGATTCCGGCTTTTTAAGAAGAGTTAAGCAAGTTTCAGCCTGCATCAGAGCTTCACTTAAAGTTTCTCGAGTCTCCTTAGAAAGGCGCAAGAGCTCGAAAATTGATAGCCTAGTCGGTGTATTGGCTAATTGAGCCAATATATCAAAGTTGTACGGCTTTTCAAGTCCTGTAGGAGATGATTTCTTCAGAGATTTATCAAAGCGGACTTGTTGCTTGCCTTTGCCAGCCGTCATTGGCTTGGGAGGAATAGGTACTACAACTGGTGAAGATGTAGAAGGGATCTCTTCAGTGGAAGCAGGTTATGCTAGGACAGGTTGAGAAGAAGAAGTAGGATCCTCTTGACCTTCAGAATGATCTTTCAAATAGGCTTTTCCTGATCTAGTGCCTAACAGAATCTCCTCGTCAACTATGGGATCAAAAGACACCATGTTGCAAATCTTTGTTTTGCCTTTAGAACGAGCTTTCTTCTTGGAAGAAGAGGGCACCTCGAATTTCGGAGCAAGATCAGGATGGATCCACATAATTTTATCGTTGTCAAGAGACAAGGGAACAAGACCTTCATTTGGTGGAAATGGGAGATTCTCAATCTCAAGAGTAGCTTTGGGAATTGGAATAACACCGTGCTATACCATCTGCGGAGGAAAGTCACCAAACTGGACTAAAACCATGTTCGCAGTAACAGTCTTCTCATCTTGCTGCAGAGTGACGACACCAGTATTGACAAGCTCCTGAATTTTACCCTTGAGCACATAGCATGCTCGAGTAGGATGTCCGATGAACCTGTGGTAGACACAATATTTAGGATGATCTGTCTTACCAACTTCATCAGGTTTCTTTGGGTCTGGAAGTTGAATTTTATTGCTTTTGAGTAAACATTCAAAGATGCTTGCAGTGTCATTCTCGTCGAAGGAATATTCCACTTTCGGACGAGGTTCCCTTGGTAGAGGTGCAGAAGGAGTAGGAGTGGAAGTAGGCGGAGCCACATTGACAGCCAGAGATTCTTTATTCTTGTTCAAATTAATGTTCAAAGTCTCTTTGCTTTGCGATTGTTTTGGCGGTTGCCACCACCTGACGTTTGATGTTCATCTCGATCGGGGTTAGACATCTGTACCCCCAATTGTTTGAACTTCTCGGCACTCACTTCAGCAGCTTTGGCATTGACAATGAATGAAGGCCAATCTTGGAATTGGGTAGATCCCGTCCACATACTGATAATAGGTAAAAGATTTGCCTTACAAGTATCAATAGTGACAGCAGCTGGAGTTCCGGAAGGCATTTTCAAAGCTTCACGGCGGAACCGTTCGATAAAGCTCTCAGCAGTTTCATTATGTTTCTGTTTGATTTTGTTGAGAGCTGACATGGTCATATCGTTGAATCCTTCATAGAATCGTTCTAGAAAGATTTGTTTGAGACCTGAAAAGGAAGTGATACAACCATCGGACAAACTTCTGTACCAGTCATATGCTACCCCGGCTAAACAACCGACGAACACTCTGGTAAGAAGAGCGTCATTTGGCTGAAGTTAAACGGTCATTACCTTAAAATGATTGATGAATTGACTAGGAGAAGTACTGCCATCGAACAAAGAAATTATTTGGATTTTGTACTTCGGTGGGAACGGGACTTCCTTCCATTCAACTGGATAGGGCTGCTTGATCTCCAACCTTTGCAAGTTGTCTTTCTCTTTGAAAGCTTCGAACTGGGTTCGCAAGAGTTTGACAGCTTCATTGGCGTCTTCTGATGACGAAGAAGGAGCAGGTTGAGTTTAAGTGGTAGGAGGAGGAACAACGTTGTAAGCATTACCCCCAGCTCCTGACTGACTAGGTGTAGTTTGATCTTATACTTGTACAGGAGGCATTTGAGGAGACACTACCCCCAGCCCAGTATTGGCAGGTACCGAAGATGCTATGATCTCTGGACTAGGTGCAGTCGGTGGTATAGCATGCTGTGCTACAATGATGGAATGCATACTAGCAACCATTTCAGCCATGGTTTTTAGTTTGTCTTCAAGTGCAACAATTCGCTGTTCCTGATTTATAGAAGTTGAAGCATCTGGATCATCAGTGACAACATAAGCTGTCACTTCTCTTGGTACAGTGGAAGACACCGTCTGTTCGGAGCTTTCACTATATGCATCATAGTCTGAGGAAGAATAATCTGAAGGATTTTGAGGAAGATTCCTTTGACCGATTGTATCTCGGCTTCGAGAACGGGTATGTTGAAACACTCCTTCGGAAGATTCTTGGAGTAATTCTAAATACCACTGGCTTGGCTTGTGAAGCCTGCCATGCTTAGAGCATCTTCTACCCCCAGTGTCTCGGGAAGTCATGTTGACAGAAGCATACAAGACTTCGTCTTCCTCTGACATAGGTTCAGATTTAGCAAAAGTCAGACGATCAAAGACAGATCATTTTGTTGTTTGACAACAACATTGGATGATGACTTTGTGATTGCAATGATGATCAGATGATTGAGATGGAGGTGTTGAGATATTGTCCCGTTTTTGTCTAAGATGTTCTCAAAGATCGGAAACAACAACAGGACAAGGAAAACTCTGAGGGATCTGTTTTTTGATAACATTCGGAATATGATTCCGATTCTTCAAATATTTAGTCTCTTGAGTATACAGGGAAGTGCTCACTTCATTGGCATAAGTGTCGGGATTTTTGACCCTGGAGATTTGTTTTTGATGATGTTTAGTCTTCGGCATTGGCTGTTTACGTTTTATCGAAGTAGGTCTGTTGAGATAAGTTCGAAGATCAGCAAATTCACCTCCAGGGGTTTCTGTCTGAGACACTAACAGTTTTCCCTATCTGGAACAGGAAATCTTGAGCGTCGGGAGGTCCTAGAATTCTGCTACCGGGGTAGGCAGAATACCTCTTTGATCAGTACAAGTTCTCTTGTTATAAAGGAAAGAAGAATCCTTGTTTGAAAGAGTTCTAGTACTGATTGGTGCCAAGGCACATTCAGATGGATCTTCTTCGGTAAAGACTGAAGAAGATTGAGAGAAGATCAAAGGGCCTTTTCCTTTATTTTGAGACGAAGGGATAGCTAAAGAGCGTTTCCCTCAGTTGTCTTCCAAGTCATGGGACAAGGAAGTTTGAGAAAAGACCAACGGGCCTTTTCCTTTGTTTTGAAGAGAAAGAGGAATAGCCAAAGGACTACCCCCAGTGGATTGCGCAGGAGCAATAGAATGTTTAGGAAGAGGAACAGAGCCTTTTTCTTTGTTATGAGAAGAAGAGAGTTTAGCCAAAAGGCTGTCACTCTTGGATTGCGCAGGAATGCTTTGCGCATTAGTTGATGGTACACTGGTTCTGGTCACAGAGACTGTGGTTTGCGCATTAGGAGTTCTTGCCACAGAGTGCTTAGGTTGCACTCTGGTTGCTGGAATGTTGGTTTGCGCAGGAAGTTTGGCAGCCAATTGCGCCAGAGGCATAGGAGTTTTATACTTAACCATAGCAGCATATGAAGTCTTTTGTGCACTAGCCATAGCAGACTGCACAGCAGTAGCAGAGGCAGATTGTGTACTAGCCATAGCAGACTGCACAGCAGTAGCAGAGGCAGATTGTGCACTAGGCTTGGTGACAGAAGCTTTGGACTGCGCAGCAGACTTGCTGGCAGATTGCGTAGAAGACTTGCTGGCAACATTGACAGAATGCGCAGCAGTCTTTGGGATCCACACTGGACGCACTTTGCTTGTGGCAGCAGTGGTTGCAGTGCGAGGAGTGGTTTTGGAGTTGATCATAGATTCGTAGGCTGTCTGGTTGATCTTCATAACCAGTGTCTTCTGCGTCTTTCCGATAGATGCTACGTCACATTGAGTTGTCACTTCCTCATCGGAGGAGAAAGTCGTCCCCAGCAGAGTCGCCATTTTGTTTGCAAAAACAAAAGTTGAAGAACTTTATTGATACAAACTTTGTAAAAGATTACAATTTGAATTCTGGGAAGGTACAACTTTAGGAATCTAATCTAGATGACGATTACTTTATCCCTTGGACGATGTGAACTCTGAAGACGAAGCCTCTGAAGTTGAGAACAACTCTGGAATTGAAGGCAGAAAGCCTCGGAAATTGAAGGCAAAAGCCTCGGAAGAATGCAGCAGCACTTGGGCAAGAACTCCTGAACTCTCTGATCTCTGATTATTGATTCGTGATCCCCTTGAATGGAGACTTGAAACTCTATTTATAGAGTTCTGAGAAATAACTAACTTTTAGTTATTCTGGACTGCGTATGATGGATTGTGCAGCAATTGGTTTGTGCAGCAATAGACTGCGCAGGCAGTTGTCGGATCATGGGTTAACTGTCTTGGACATATGGCATCATTTGATTGAAATGCGCATGATCATGCATAGGCAGTTGCCACGAAATGAGCAATTGATGGCATGAATGCCACGTGTACTTTATCATTTGTACTGGTAGAACGCGCACATTGAACTGCGCAGACTTTGGATTACGCCAACTTGATTTGCGCAGGATCGATTGCGCACACTCTCAATTGCGTAGGCTAACGTGGCAAATTGCCATCATTAACTGACACAAATCAAAGACAGATCGTTTTATTGTTTGACAACAACATTGGATGATGACTTTGTGATTGCAATGATGATCAGATGATTGAGATGGAGGTGTTGAAATATTGTTCCATTTTTGTCTAAGATGTTCTCGAAGATCGGGAACAACAACAGGACAAGGAAAACTCTGAGGGATCTGTTCTTTGATAACATTCGGAACATGATTCCGATTCTTCAAATATTTAGTCCCTTGAGTATACAGGGAAGTGCTCACTTCATTGGCATAAGTGTCAGGATTTTTGACCCTGGAGATTTGTTTTTGATGATGTTTAGTCTTCGGCATTGGCTGTTTACGTTTTACCGAAGTAGGTCTGTTGAGATAAGTTCGAAGATCAGCAAATTCACCCCCAGGGGTTTCTGTCTGAGACACTAACAGTTTTCCCTGTTTGGAACGGGAAATCTTGAGCGTCGGGAGGTCCTAGAATTCTGCTATCGGGGTAGGCAGAATACCTCTTTGATCAGTACAAGTTCTCTGGTTATAAAGGAAAGAAGAATCCTTGTTTGAAAGAGTTCTAGTACTGATTGGTGCTAAGGCACATTCAGATGGATCTTCTTCGGTAAAGACTGAAGAAGATTGAGAGAAGACCAAAGGGCCTTTTCCTTTATTTTGAGACGAAGGGTTAGATAAAGAGTGTTTCCCTCTGTTGTCTTCCAAGTCATGGGACAAGGAAGTTTGAGAAAAGACCAACGGGCCTTTCCCTTTGTTTTGAAGAGAAAGAGGAATAGCCAAAGGACTACCCCCAGTGGATTGCGCAGGAGCAATATAATATTTAGGAAGAGGAGCAGAGCCTTTTCCTTTGTTGTCAGAAGAAGAGAGTTTAGCCAAAAGGCCGTCACTCTTGGATTGCGCAGGAATGCTTTGCGCATGAGTTGATGGTACACTGGTTCTGGTCACAGAGACTGTGGTTTGCGCAGTAGGAGTTCTTGCCACAGAGTGCTTAGGTTGCACTCTGGTTACTGGAATGTTGGTTTGCGCAGAAAGTTTGGCAGCCAATTGCGCCAGAGGCATAGGAGTTTTATACTTAGCCATAGCAGCATATGAAGTCTTTTGTGCACTGGCCATAGCAGACTGTACAACAGTAGCAGAGGCAGATTATGCACTGGGCTTGGTGACAGAAGCTTTGGACTGTGCAGTAGACTTGCTGGCAGATTGCGCAGAAGACTTGCTGGCAACATTGACAGAATGCGCAGCAGTCTTTGTGATCCACACTGGGCGCACTTTGCTTGTGGCAGCAGTGGTTGCAGTGCGAGGAGTGGTTTTGGAGTTGATCATAGATTCGTAGGCTGTCTGGTTGATCTTCACAACCAGTGTCTTCTGCGTCTTTCGATAGACGCTACGTCACATTCAGTTGTCACTTCCTCATCAGAGGAGAAAGTCGTTCCCAGCAGAGTCGCCATTTTGTTTGCAAAAACAAAAGTTGAAGAACTTTATTGATACAAACTTTGTAAAAGATTACAATTTGAATTCTGGGAATGGTACAACTTTAGGAATCCAATCTAGATGACGATTGCTTTATCCCTTGGACGATGTGAACTCTGAAGACGAAGCCTCTGAAGTTGAGATCAACTCTGGAATTGAAGGCAGAAAGCCTCAGAAATTGAAGGCAAAAGCCTCGGAAGAATGTAGCAGCACTTGGGCAAGAACTCCTGAACTCTCTGATCTCTGATTATTGATTCGTGATCCCCTTGAATGGAGACTTGAAACTCTATTTATAGAGTTCTGAGAAATAACTAACTTTTAGTTATTCTGGACTGCGCATGATGGATTGCGCAGCAATTGGTTTGCGCAGCAATGGACTGCGCAGGCAGTTGCCGGATCATGGGTTAACTGTCTTGGACACATGGCATCATTTGATTGAAATGCGCATGATCATGCATAGGCTGTTGCCACGAAATGAGCAATTGATGGCATGAATGCCACGTGTACTTTATCATTTATACTGGTAGAACGCGCACATTGAACTGCGCAGACTTTAGATTGCGCCAACTTGATTTGCGCAGGAAATAGATTGTGCCAACTCGGATTGCGCCAACATGGATTGCGCTGCCAGCTGTCCTCGAGCGCCGTGCTGTACGATTAAACGAACGGCCGCCTCGATCTTCGTGCTGTCAGTTGTCAGAAGATTTGATTTGTGTCAGGTAATGATGGCAATTTGCCACGTCAGCCTACGCAATTGAGAGTGTGCGCAATCGATCCTGCGCAGTCTGAATGGTGCGCAATCTGTTGTCTGCACAAGTCATCTGAAAGTTGTATTTTTTTGATTTTTTGACTTTGTTGATGTGTGCCACTTGATTTTTTTAGGACCTACAACAATAGGCTTGTTCATGACCTTAAGAGACTGCTGGCTTGTAGATAAACCCTCATGTTCCTAGACAGCCATGACCGTATAGCGAGATGGAATCCATTTCATATACGTAGCTGGCTATGTCTGCCCCCGCTCTCCAGTATTCTGGTTCTGGGGCGTGACAGTGCCCCACGGAGGGCGCATTATACATAAATGTTATCTCTTTCGATCTTAACCTGTGAGTAATCACGTTATACAGATCTTGTGAGGAAAGTTTCACATTCACACCCCTTTCAGGCATATGGCAGGGCCAAGCGTCGGGGTGGTCATTTGAATGCTGTACCCCCTGATCCAGTTCCAGCATATGAGATGCGTACAAATCATTGGTGAAAGAGCAACATGTATTACGAATCGAACCTACTTCTTGCGCACAGCCTGTAAGGACCCTGATTCTTTTAGAATTATTTTTTTAATCTATTTTATATTTTATTTATTTATTAAATTATATTTTTATTTTTAATTATGACTATAGATGTACTTTTCCATAGTTTTGATTTTTGAAGCACAATAATTACCAATTTCTCAAATCTATCCCCATCATTGTATTCTAGACGAGTCCACCTTCAATTTGATATATCATGTCCCATACAAACTTGTTCCCTTGTGCTATACTTTTTCATGAGCAACATTAGGGGTAAAATAGTCATTTTAGTCTCTACCGTAAAATTTGACTTGCTTTCCAATTAGCAATTATGGCCTAACTTCGATCCAAATCATTTGACCCAATATATAGTTTTGACCCATTTCGAGCCTATTTCGCACATGTTATTGTGTGCCACTCAATAGAGTTCCCATGTACTAGTTTATCTTAAGTGGCACACAAGTCGAAACTATAGACATATTGGACTCAAATCGATCACAAAAATTCTACCGACCCAAAAATAGTCCAACTAGGGACCCGTGGAGCCTAACCTAGGATATCCTAACCTATTAGACATATCTTAGATTAATTTTTTGGATTAATATGCAACCACGTTAATCAAATCTAATTTAAATCAAATCCTATAACAACTTTCCTATTTTGTAACCAATTTAAATCTTAGGAGATAGAATTGGTGCATCTTTAGAAAATGCAATCAAATCCCACCAAACCAAATCCTAATCTACCCCAACTTCTTTTTCCTTAAGTTAATCTCTCCCATCTAGGATTTACGTACACTTTTTTATATATTTCTCTATTAAAACCCTCCAATTTTTTTTCGCACTTTTCTTTCCACCCCACAGAAACTCATCACCCCAACCTCTTCCAACCCTCCTACCACCTTTATCTCAACTCTAAGACACCCCCTAACACCCCGAAACCTTCACAAGGAGCCTCAGCCCCTAATTTGATCGATACGAGGCACGGAAGGCACCCGAAGTCGACCGAATTAGTGCTGAATTCGTCACAACAGGTTAGTCAATTTGTAGACGAGATTTCATCAACATTTTCTCATCCGTTTTACTTCAAACCAAATCTTCAAATTACCTTTGTGTGCCTACTCCAACCTCTGATCGTAGGATTCCCCAGTTCCAAGTGGTTTGAACGTGGCATCGATTCTACGATAGGGTGTCCAGAACTGATAAATCTGGTTGCGAGCCATTTTTGACCTATCTAAGGTCAGTTTCTAACCATCTTATATTTTTATTCAGATTCTAGACGTCGATATCTTTTCGATACATATCTGTATGCTAGGTTTTGCATCCGTTTTCTATTTTTAAAAATTTATTACATTTGCCGTGTCACCGAACTCCGAAAAATTCTGCTTTCCTTGTATCCAAAAGTGTCAAAACTCCATGAAACCATTTTGAACTTTATGTTGTGCAAGGTTTAACATTATAAATACTATTTTAACTCATTTTTGGAATTTTTATATAATTTAATATTTTCAAACATTTATTGTTTTGGGCCTCAAATCGCAAACCAAGTCTAGGAATAATGTTGTAGAATCAATATAAATCTTATAGATATATTTTTCTATGTATAAAATATATTGTTTATTATCATATAATATTTATAAATATTTTATAGTACTAAAAGTATATTTTATGTTAATAATATATTACTTTTATATGTAGATTTAATACTATATATGTTATATTAAATAGAGTAGTCAATATGACTAGTTTTGGTATAAATATATTATTAAAGTCTATCTATGGTAAGTACATAAATAGTAAGTTATTAATTTATATTATTTTCCTATTTCCGAATTCGAGCGTCAAAACTGAGATCTGTCAATTCCAATGATCTCACATCGCTGAAATTGACAAAGCGACCGTATGGATCGCCAAGACAAGATTGTTAATCTTGTGGTTAATCGTCTTGTCTTAATTCGTGTGGCATAGGTTTCAATGTACGAATTACGAGATACAAAATTAATATTTGAAACTAGAGTTTGTAATCTATATTGTTAATGAATAATGATCATATATAGAGATTAATGTAACTTAGTTCTCGATGACCTGATTAAAAAAATGGTTTTTGTAACATAGGTATTACACGACTTAGAACAACCCAAGCTTTCTAGGTAGGAGTGGTTAGTCATAATTGTATTTAGTAAATAATGCATATATTTTTATGATTTGGGTTGGTAGATATTGAATGTAGTTTGATTCATTCGTTCATGGATGTTCGGATAGATTTTGGTTCTGCACTCTCCACACATATTGGACAAAACTCCAGGCAAGTACACCTTGCCAAACTTTACAGTAATTACATGCTTTTCTATAGTTCCATTCCTTCTTGCTTGGTTATATATTTCTTTTGCTTTATTTATGGTTACTTTCTAGTTTCACGTGCACGTAGATTGTTACTTTTTCTTTCCATATTTACTTGTTCTATCATTCCTATCTTGTTCGTGTCTAGTGATAGTATTGATATGCCTGTACCATGTTTCCTCTGACCTGTTTGATCCGTACTTGACTTGGACATGACTAGATAGAATTGAGTTCCTAGTACCTTAGAGATTGTTTTATTAGTCGTGGCTATACCTCTATTGTTAGTGCATCCCCGGGCTACGATAGAGCACCTGTTATAGTACTGTTAGTGACTCACCGGACTGTAGTTTTTATCACATGCACCTATAGCCATGATTAATATTATATTCTCATGACATGTCACCATCTGTAGAGTTCATTATGTGTTATCCTTTCCTCTACTTTTATTTCTATTTTTCTTGCATGTTATTTATTGTACAGTAGGCATGTATATTATGTGTCATGCTAGTCCTCTGAGGACCTGGTGATCTCTCCCGGTATTATATGATGGTATGGTACACTAATGGAGGATGATTGCTACACCAAGACTGCAGGTATATTTAGTTGATGTTTATCTTTTCTCTTTCGTAATTAGATTTTGTCCTATATTTGATTCTTGCTGCATTATAGCCTAGTCTTGTACAAGCTTCTACTTTCCTCTAGCTTGTTCATGATAAATGTGTTATTGGAGATCTACTCTAACATGTTTATCTATTCTAGAATCAGTATATTATGGTCTGATCAGCTTTACTGCACTTGATTTGTTATTGTTACTGATATTTAGTAGATTGAGATATAGTTAGTCTAGAATAACCAGACAGCTTATACGTATTCGAGTTGGGCTGGAGTATTCTTGATGCGTAGCTGGCATGTATACGTATCCTAGTCCTACGCATTTTGGAATTGGGGCGTTATATTTTTTTTGGTGGCCCATGCAAGTCGAGTTAGACGTTTCGGTTACGTTACTGTATCGAGCGGGCCTGTGAACATGACTAAACCCTTAGGAATCTCAATCCACAACGGCCTTGACAATTCTTTTGAAATTTCTCCATCGTCCTTGAACTTCATATTTGCTCTCGATTATTCTTCCTTTGCTTTCTCATGTCATTGCTTTTCGCCTCTTCTTATTTCAGAGTGACGAATGATCGTGCTATATGGGATTTATCAAAAAATTCTTTAGTTATAGTGTAAGTTAGTTTGTTTATTGTATTTTGATTACTCGATAGATAGGAGGGATTAGAGATGCCACGTGCCATAAGTATCTAGTGGTATGGATTTTTTGCAACTAGTATGCAAGGGTTATAAAATTTTAAGCCATTATGTGTTTGATAGGGTAGTGTGACCAAAGGTGGGTAGACATCCTCAGTATAGAAATAAATATATGGTCATAATAGGTTACGCCCTTATGGTAGTCACTTAATCAAGAATAGAGTGCTAGTTTTAGTGTAGAGATTGACCCTCTATAAGAAGAACCCAAACACCTATTTACAATTATGCCCTATCAGTCATGAAGTTAGGATTAGACAGAATGGTAGGAATCGCTTAGCTTGGTCAGGTAAAAAGAGACTTATACAAAAGTGATAATAGTATGGTTATGAGGATATATATAGCTAGATGTTTAGATTAGATATACAATTTAGAAGTTTCATAAGCTCAACCTAGATAATCACAATAACATATAAGGATCCATAGTAGGTAAATAAGTTGGCAACCTTTCAAATTTAGGAAGAAGTTAGTGGCCATGGATGGTAGAACAATAATTACTGATAGTTGAATTAGTATTAGCTTGCCAGTTATTTCTTTTAGGCTATAGTGGCAATCTTTTAGACTATATTTCTTAAATATTTGAAGACCAGACCGATCATTATTCGGTGGTTGAAAATCGTCGTCTCCCGTATCATTATTCAGTTGTTGAATTTCGAGGACAAAATTCTTTTAAGGTGGGTAGATTGTAAGGACCCTAATTTTTTATAATTATTTCTTTTATCTATTTTGTATGTTTTCCATTCATTAAATTAGATTTTATTTTTAATTATGACTATAGATGTACTTTTATAGTTTTGATTTTTGAAGCACAATAATTATCAATTTCTCAAATCTATCCCCATCATTGTATTTTAGACGAGTCCACCTTCAGTTTCATATATCACGTCCCATCCAAACGTGTTCCCTTGTGCTATATTTTTTCATGTGCAACTTTAGGGGTAAAATAGTCATTTTAGTCTCTACCGTAAAATTTGACTTGCTTTCCAACTAGCAATTAAGGCCTAACTTCAATCCAAATCATTTGACCCAACATATGGTTTTCACCCATTTCGAGCCTACTTCGCACATGTCATTGGTGTGCCACTCAATTGAGTTTCCATGTGCTAGTTTATCATAAATAGCACACAAGTCAAAACTATAGACATATTGGATGCAAATCGATCACAAAAATTCTACCGACCCAAAACTAGTCCAACTAGGGACCCATGGAGCCTAACCTAGGGTACCCTAACCTATTAGACATATCTTAGATTGATTTTTTGGAATAATATGCAGCCACATTAATCAAATCTAATTTAAATCAAATCCTATAACAACTTTCCTATTTTGGAACCAATTTAATCCTAGGAAATAGAATTGGTGTATCTTTTAAAATATTCAATCAAATCCCGCCAAACCAAATCCTACTCCAACCTAACTTCTTTCCCCTTACGTGAATCTCTCCCATCTAGGATTTACGTACACTTTTTATATATTTCTCTTTTAAAACTCTCCAATTTCTTTTCTGTTTTCGTACTTTTCTTTCCACCACACAGAAACTTATCACCCCAACCTCTTCCAACCCTCCTACCACCTTCATCTTCATCCTAAGACACCCCCTGACACCTTGAGACCTTTCCAAGGAGCCTCAGCCCCTAATTTGATCGATATAAGGCGCGGAAGGTACCCGAAGTCGATCGAATTAGTGTTGAATTTGTCACAGCAGGTTAGTCAACTGTAGACGAGATTTCATCAAATTTTTCTACTTCAAACCAAATTTGAGAATTAACTTGTGTGTCCACTCCAACCTCTGACCGCCGGATCCCCCAGTTCCAAGCGGTTTGAACGTGGCATCGATTCTACGACAGGGTATCCAGAACTGACAAATCTGGTTGCGAGCCTTTTTACATATCTAAGGTCAGTTTCTAACCTTCTTATATTTTTATTCAGAATTTAGACGTCGATACCTTTCCGACGCATATCTGTAGGATAGGTTTCGCATCCTTTTGCTATTTAAAAAATTTATGACATTTGTCGTATCACCGAACTCCGAAAAATTCTGCTTTCATTGTGTCCAAAAGTGTCAAAACTCCATGAAACCATATTGAACTTTATGTTATGCAAGGTTTAACATTATAAACACTATTTTAACTCATTTCTGGAATTTTTATAGAGTATTTTTAAACATTTATTGTTTTTGGCCTCAAATCGTAAACCAAGTCTAGGAATAATGTTGTAGAATCAATACAAATCTTGTATAGATATTTTTCTATGTATAAAATAATTTTTTTATTATTATATAATATTTATAAATATTTTAAAGAATTAAAAGTGATATTTTATGTTAATAATATATTACTTTTATATGTAGATTTATATTATATGTTCTATTAAATAGAGTCGTCAATATGACTAGTTTTGGTATAATATTATTAAGGTCTATATATGGTAAGTACAATCTATAGTAAGTTATTATTTATTGTGTTCCTATTTCGGAATTCGAGCGTCAAACTGAGATCCGTCAATTCCAGTGATCTCACATCGCTAAATTGACAAAGCGACCGTATGGATCGCCAAGACAAGATTGTTAACCTTGTGGTTATCGTCTTGTCTCGATTCGTGTGGCATAGGTTTTCGAGATACGAATTAGGAGATACAACTTTAATATTTTAAACTAGATTTTTTTAATCTATATTATTAATGAATAATGATCATATATAGCGATTAGTGTAACTTAGTTCTCGATGACCTAATTAATAAATGGTTTATTAACATAGTATTACACGACTTAGAACAACCCACTTTCTAGGTAGAGTGGTTAGTCTAATTGTATTTAGTAATAATGCATATTTGTTTATGATTTGGGTTGGTAGATATTGCACGGAGTATGATTCATTCGTTCATGGATGGTTCGGGTAGATTTTGGTTCTGCACTCTCCGCACAGATTGGACAAAACTCCAGGCAAGTACACCTTGCCAAACTTCATAGTAATTACATGCTTTTCTATAGTTCCATTCCTTCTTGCTTGGTTATATATTTCTCTTGCTTTATTTATGGTTTACTTTCTAGTTTCACGTGCACGTAGATTGTTACTTTCTTCCATATTTACTTGTTCTATCTTTTCTATCTTGTTTGTGTCTAGTGATAGTATGATATGCATGTACCATGTTTCCCCTGACCTCTTTGACCCGTACTTGACTTGGACATGACTAGATAGACTTGAGTCCTAGTACCTTAGGAGAGAATGTTATTAGCCGTAGCTATTGTAACGCCCCAGTCCCAAAATACTTGGACTAGATACGTATCATGCCAGCTGTATACATACGAGTAAATGAAAGGCTCGTATGTATACATAAGATATAAAATGTAGAAAGCCATGCTCAACTAATCTCATCACAAATATGAAGTTTTAATGATATAATCAAATAGTCATTTGTACAATGTTGGGCGGAGACATATCCACTACCAACAAGTTTAAATAAGAAAGAAATATACAAATAAATTTGGTCGAACGAAGTAAATGACGAGTCCAAGAGAAATCATCACGAGGGAAGGAAGAAAGACATGGCCTTAGCTAGAGCACCTGCAGGAAGTCACGAAACACACCTGGAGAAATCACCAGGTCCTCAGAGGGACTTAACAAGATATAGAAGAACGTGCCATTATAACTGCAATGTAAATACTATAAACTACAACACAACAGGGTCCCTAACCATCTAAGCGATATGCACTTTGAGGATAACGTTCTACGCATGGCTGTAAGGATTCACGCAAGTAATCAAGAGTGGCTGTCAAGTAGCGCTCATCCGAACACTATCGCGGGGCAACAAGTAGCGTTCATCCGAGTCACTATCACCCACAAATGTGTAAAAGTAAATGTAGCCCCTACTAGTACTGTCCCCTCCCCCAATGATACTATACGTGTATCGTAACCACGACATACCAACACGTGTCATTTTTCCAACATGGTTTACATTCAATAACTGTCAAGTCTTCTAACATGCATCTATTGATAGTTATTCCTACGCATGCGCACGGTGATCAGCCAACACGCAAGTGACCACTACATGATACTCACAACTCACCACAACTCATGATACAATTGTGACAAAGTTAATGACATGTACTCTATTGACGGTAGTCACTTAACTCTAGGTCCACAAGCAAGGAAAAATTACATAACTGAAAATAAAAGTGCAAAAAATATTAACATAATAATAAGATGCAACTAATATAAGCAATAAATATCGTAAGGTATCTTGCCTGGTATTTGCGCCTGGTGTGGTACGGTAATCCAACGAGTCCTGTTTTGTCCAAGGGCCGGGTCGATGTGCAATGGTCCAAAATTCACAAGGAAATAGGAACGATGATTAGTTACGAGCACGATAAGATAATTGAAGGAATTTATGCAAGAATTACATACTATTTTTGAAAAATACGTATAAACTTGAAACCATATTTATTAGTAAATATAGCTTCCCTTCCCGAATTTTTTTTTGAATTTTTTTTATTTATTTAATTGATTTGAATGGTGATTTATAAATAATTATTAATTTAATTATTACGATAGATGACTTTAGCCATGGTTAGAATTAGAGTACCAGACGCCTAGAATTATGGCACGGATAGTGCAGTGGCGTGCCTTGACTAGTGTAATAGCCATGCCAGGGAAGACCGAGCCATAGCGACATCCTAACTAAGAAACTAGACTAAGTTGCGACTTAACACCCACCGATGGACTATTTATTTATTAATTAAATATATTGATTTTAGATGACCCGATTGTACCAATTTAGCCCGAACTAGGCCCGAACCGAATCCAAGCCTTTGTAGTATGTCTGGGACCAAATACGGCCTTGTAGACATGTTTGGTAAAGGCATTTATTTTCGTATATATTTTTACGAATTGGCAATTATTTGCTAAATATTTGTTATGGGTAAATATGTATATTAAATATGTGTGTAATTGTAATATATATATATATATTTATATATATATATATATATTTTTTTTTTTTATAAATATATATATATATATATATTTTATATATATATATTTATAATATATATATATAATTATATATATATATCTATATATAATGTATTTGTGTATTCATATATAAATGTATATTATATATAAATATATATGTGTATATGTCTATATATATAAATTTCGTATATTCGTATATGTGTAATATATATAAATAGTATTATGTGTATATAGGATATTTGTAGATAGATATTATATATACATATATGTATATATATGGATAATATGTATATACACATAGAACTATAAAAGAAATAGAAAGGGAAAAGGAAATTGAATGGCATCCCAAGCCTGCAACCCTCAGCCCATTCGGGCCAGGCCGGCCAAGCAGCCCGCTCGGGCCCGCCGCAGTAAGCAGCAGCAGCCAGGCTCAGAAGGCACACCCATACTAAAGCCAACCGAGGCCGACCCTTACATCACCCAACTCATATATGTTAACGTATCCATATCGAGAGTTGGAGGAAGGAAATCATCACGAAACCCTAGCCAGACCGCTGCGTTGCCACACCAGGCTGTGCGTCCTCCCCCGCGTGCGCACGCACCGCTGGGCCACGGCCAGCCGCCGGCACGGTGGCCGCGCGCACGACAGTGCAGCAGTGTCAGCAATCGACAGCAGGGACAGCAGTTGCAGGGCCAACTTCGTGACTACTTCTCCACAACCCCGCTTCACCGTTTCTCGATGCGTCTTTGCAGTTGTAATCCCTAACTATACGGCTTTTAACTCTATCAATTAGTTTTATTTAAAAGAGATTAAAAGCCCCAGGAATTTGATGTGAAGTTGACCAAAATCCTGTTCAAAAACAGCATTAGATAGTTGAAGTATTCAGTTTACGAACGAATCTTGTTAACCAAATAACCTTTTCAAAAATCTATTTTATGACAGTCCTAGACGACCTATAGGACATCACAACCGTTCTTATGGATTCTAATTTCATTAACACAGATGAGAAGTTATTCGATTACGAAGTTTACCGAAAATCCGTTTTCAAATATAAGAAAATCAATAAAATTGTCCGATACAACGTACGTCCCGCCATTCCGGGCGACGTGGTCGCGAACCGAACGCATCGAAAGGTGCATAACGGCTTCGTGGTCATGTGGGCTTTGACGGAATTCAAATTGGTCGCGTGTGCGCGACGAATTTGATACGTATCCGTCGAAATTCACCGTATCGTGCACTTTGCAAATTCTCCAATTACTTTGTGAACACTCGTCAGATCGAGACGAAACTTGTACCAACAGGACCATATCTTTTTTTGGTCCTGTATGCCAAGTTTGGTCCCATTCTGAGATAGTGGAATCGGAATGCCGTTTGCGGGCCCCACGGTCCCACTCACGGGCGATTTTGTGCACGGCCCGCCTGAATCCAAATTTGGATATACAATTGGGTTCGTATCGGAAAACTGGATTCGTAGACATGTGTTGATGACTTTAGAGACCTTAGACTCTGGCACGCTTTTCGGTGCAAAGCGGGTCCAACGGCGGACATCGTTTTGCCCGAAATTACCGTTTTGCCCCTGTGTCCAGAATTGGACTTAAGGACAGGCAATCCTAGCTAATTTGACTATTCTGAGAATGTTGGTAACATTTATTTCAGCTTTCGGAGACAGTTGTGATGACTTGGACTTTCTGACTTGTTGATTGGCGATACCTTGTTGGTTTTTCGCGCTGCCACCAGGCAAGTATACCTTGCCTCCCTCTACAGTTTATTTACATGTATATTTTTATTGTATAGTTTTACTAGTTAGTTATTACTTGTGATTTGTATCGTACATGCTAGTATAGCTATAGTCCTTGTACATAGTTAGCCTTGTTAGTTTATATTATATTGGTTCTCTCGTGTATCGTGATTGGGTCGTGTCGTGTCTTCACCTGTGTCTTGACTGAGTCGTGTCTGCAAGTATATGTGAGTGAATACTATTCCTTGTTTTTTCCACAACCTGCGAGTCCACACACGGGGCGAGGGTTGCCTTTGCACCTGCGAGTCCACTACGGGACGAGGGTGATTTGTCTTGAAATAACTTGCGACTCCACAATCGGAGCAAGGTTGTCCTTTGCACCTGCAAGTCCAATCGGGGCGAGGGTGACTTGTCTTGAAACTGACCTGCGAGTCCACATCGGGGCGAGGGTTGGTATCCATTGATCTACCAGCAGTTCATTTATGCATACTTGATCCCGTATCCGAGTTCATAGTTACCTATCAGTAGCCATTTGTCAGTCTTATGTCTAGTTCCTGTTTATACCCTGATTATATTATTGCATGATTAAACTGTTAGATAGGCATGTTTTTATGTATCTTGCTAGTCCTTTGAGGACCTGATGATCTCTTCAGGTTTAGCGACTGCATGGAGTTAGTTAGCAGAGCAGGATGGTAAAGGATTGCTATCTATGATACAGGTATCTGTTTGATATTCCTTTGTTCTTCTCGTGCTTTATATTCTGTATCAGATATACTCTGCTTATTTATAGACTCATATCATTCTTAGTCTAATCGAACAATATGCTAATGGGCTGCAGACCATGACCCATAATTGTTCATTCTTGTTTATATGATTCATGCGGATTGAGATATAGTTTATATTAGACATGATACCCATGACCTTGACAGCTTATACGTACTCGAGTCGGGCTGGGTCCGCTCGATACGTAGCTGGCTTGCTCACGAGCTCAGCTGTCCGAAAACCGGTTGCGGGTCGTGACAAGTTTTTGTGGTGGCCCATGCAGGTCAGAGCATATCGTACCGGTTATGTAACTGTACTGGTACGAGCCTGCGACTTTGATTAAACCTTAGAAATCTCAATCCACTCTGCTTTGAAAACTCTCTAGAAATTCTCTACGTCCTTGAAACTCCATAATTGCTCTCGATTATACTTTCTTGCTTTCCGTACCATTGATTCTCGTCCCTTTTTTTCGAGGTAACAAACGATCGTGCCGTCTAGAATCTCTCAGAAATCCTTAAATTATGTATAATATTGCATATTATTGAGTTTGGGTTGTTTATAGATATGAGGGATTATAGATGCCATACGCCCTAGATATATATTGGTAGACTTGTTAGCAACTAGTTAGAAGACTTTTGTGACCGTATTTTAAGGAGTAGTAACCAAAGATGGGTAGAAGCCCCCGAGACTTCGTAGCTACAAAATGATTAGGAGGATATAAACTATTTTCGAGGAATTAAATTTGAGAAGATTAAAGTGATAGTAGACTTTGAATTTTACGGGATAGTCATGAATTAGAATTTCGAGGACGAAATTATTTTTAAGGTGGATAGATTTGTAGCTTCCCTTCCCGGATTTTTTTGAATTATTTTTTTATTTATTTAATTGATTTGAATGGTAATTTATAAATAATTATTTAATTAATTATTACGATAGATGACTTAGCCATGGTTAGGAATTAGAGTACCAGACGCCTAGGAATCATGGCACGGATAGTGCAGTGGCGTGCCTTGACTAGTGTAATAGCCATGCCAGGGAAGACCGAGCTATAGCGACGTCCTAACTAGAAAACCAGACTAAGTTGCGACTTAACCCCACCGATGGACTATTTATTTAGTAATTAAATATTTGATTTAGATGACACGATTGTACCAATTTAGCCCGAACTGGGCTCGAACCGAATCCAAGCCTTTGTAGGTATGTAGTGGGACCAATACGGCCTTGTAGACATGTTTGGTAAAGGCATTTATTTCGTATATATTTTTAGGAATTGGCAATTATTTTCTAAATATTTGTTATGGGTAAAATATATATTAATGTGTGTGTAATTGTAAGTATATATAAATATATATATATATGTATGTGTGTGTGTGTGTGTGTGTATATATATATTTGTGTATATATATAATATGTAATATTATATATAAATATATATGTGTATATGTCTATATAAATATTGTATATGTGTATTATATAAATTGTATATTGTATGTGTATAGTATTATATATATACATATATGTATATATATGGATAATATATATATACTCATAGAACTATAAAAGAAATAGAAAGGGAAAAGGAAAAGGAAATTGAATGGCATCCCAAGCCTGCAACCCTCATCCCTTCGGGCCAGGCCGGGGCAAGCAGCCCAGCTCAGGCTCGCCACAGTAAGCAGCAGCAGCCGGGCTCAGAAGGCACACCCAGACTAAAGCCAACCGAGGCCGACCGTTACATCACCCAACTCATATATATAAACGTATCCATATCGAGAGTTGGAGGGAAATCATCATGAAACCCTAGCCAAACTGTTGCATCGCCACCCCAGGCTGTGCGTCCCTCCAACACGCGCGTGCGCGCCGCCTGGGCCACGGCCGGCCTCCAGCAGACGCGTGGCCGCGTGCGCGACAGCGCAGCAGTGTCAGCAATCGACAGCAGGACAGCAGTTGCAGGGCCAACTTCGTGACTACTTCTCCGCCACCCCGCTTCACCGTTTCTTGATCCGTCTTTGCAGGTGTAATCCTTAACTATATGGCTTTTAACTCTATCAATTAGTTTTATTTAAAAGAGATTAAAAGCCCCAGGAAATTTGATGTGAAGTTGACCAAAATCCTGTTCAAAAATAGGACATTAGATAGTTGAAGTATTCATGTTTACGAACGAATCATTGTTAACCAAATAACCTTTTCAAAAATCCATTTAATGACAGTCCTAGACGACCTATAGGACATCACAAACCTTCTTGTGGATTCTAATTTCATTAAACAGAATGAGAAGTTATTCGATTACGAAGTTTACCGAAAAACCCGTTTTCAATATTAGAAAATTAATAAAATTGTCCGATACGACATGCGTCCCACCATTTTGGGCGACGTAGTCGCGAAACCGAACGCATCGAAAGGTGCGTAACGCCTTCGTGGTCGTGTGGGCTTTGACAGAATTCAAATTGGTCCGCGTGTGCGCGACGAATTTGATGCGTATCCGTCGAAATTCACCGTATCGTGCACTTTGCAATTCTCCAATTATTTTGTGCACACTCGTCCGATCGAGACGAAACTTGCGCAACAGGACCGTATCATTTTTCTGGTCCATATGCCAAGTTTGGTCCCATTCTAAGACAGTGGAATCGGAACGCCATTTTGCGGGCCCACGGTCCCACTCAACGGAATTTTGTGCACGGCCCGCCTGAATCAAAATTTGGACATACGGTTGGGTTCGTATCGGAAAACTGGATCCGTAGACATATAGTTTGACGACTTTAGAGACCTTAGACTCTGGCACACTTTTCGATGCAAAACGGGTCCAACGGCGGACATCGTTTTTGCCCAAAATTACCGTTTTGCCTCTGTGTCCAGAATTGGACTTAAGGATAGGCAATCCTAGCTAATTTGACTATTCTGAGAATGTTGAATGTTTATTTCAGCTTTCGGAGACAGTTGTGATGACTTGGGACTTTCTGACTTTGATGGCGATACATTGTTGGTTCTTCGCGCTGCCACCAGGCAAGTATACCTTGCCTCCCTACAGTTTATTTACATACATATTTCTATTATTGTATTGTTTTACTAGTTGGTTTATTACTTGTGATTTGTATATCGTACATGCTAGTATAGCTATAGTCCTTGTACATAGTTAGCCTTGTTAGTTCATATTAGATTGGTTCTCTCGTGTATCGTGATTGGGTCGTGTCGTGTCTTCACATGTGTCTGACTGAGTCGTGTCTGCAAGTATATGTGAGTAACTGCTATCCTTGTTTTCCCATAACCTGCGAGTCCACACACGGGGTGAGGGTTGCCTTTGCACTTGCGAGTCCACATACGGGGCGAGGGTGATTTGTCTTGAAATAACCTGCGAGTCCACAATCGGGGTGAGGGTTTTCCTTTGCACCTACGAGTCCACAATGGGGCGAGGGTGACTTGTCTTGAAACTGACCTGCGAGTCCACAATCGGGGCGAGGGTTGGTATCCATTGATCTACCAGCAGTTCATTTATGCATACTTGATCCCGTATCCGAGTTCATAGTTACCTATCAGTAGCCACTTGTCAGTCTTATGTCTAGTTCATGTTTATACCCTGATTATATTATTGTATGATTAAACTGTTAGAGAGGCATGTTTTTATGTATCTTGCTAGTCCTCTGAGGACCTGATGATCTCTTCAGGTTTAGCGACTGCATGGAGTTAGTTAGCAGAGCAGGATGGTAGAGGATTGCGATCTATGATACAGGTATCTGCTTGTGATATTCCTTTGTTATCTTCTCGTGCTTTATATTCAGTACCATGATATACTCTGCTTATTTATAGACTCATATCATTCTTAGAGTCTAATCGAACAATATGCTAATGGGCTGCAGACCATGACCCATAATTGTTTATTCTTGTTTATATGATTCATGTGGATTGAGATATAGTTTAGATTAGACATGATACCCATGACCTTGACAGCTTATACGTACTCGAGTCGGGCTGGAGTCCGCTCGATACGTCTGGCTAGCTGCTGCTCACGAGCTCACGTCCGAAAACCGGGTACGGGTCGTGACAGTAAAGATAATTTTTGGCAGAAATCGATTTAGGCTAAAACAATAGATTTACGAAAATAGGATTTATAGTCTGTATAGTAAAAATAATTTAGATAATTATTTAAAAATACTAGAATCTTTTATAATTTTGTACTACCCTTCTTATTAGCTAAATTTTTTAGGAAAATTTATTTGAAGATAAAAAAGGTTGTTTTGGACTGAAATTATTCATTTGTCAAAATAAGTCTTGAGGTAGAAACTATTCTTTGAAATTAGCTAAAATTATATAATAATATATTTCTGACAATTCCCATAATAACATACATTAAAAATACTATTTATATTATCAATAAATACTAATTCCTATATCATACATATAGCAACAATGATAATTTTTTTTAATAATAATAATAAACAATAAAATAATAAATATTTAAGAAAGCCTATACTGTTATACTATACTAGTACTCTTAATGTTAATAATGGAATACTAAAAAATAAAAATAATAAAGTCAGAGTGATGGTAATGAAAGAAATAGGAAGATGGAGAACCTGGAAAGAAAGATGGGAGCGAGCGGTGAGAGCCGGGGAGGAAGAGGGAGCAAGGGGAAGGAGAGGCGACGGCGATAGGGTTTTTTCGGCCGGGGTACTCTCCGCGCGGCCATGGTGGAGGAGCGGTGGCGCCGGAGCCCTTCGGGGTGAGGGTTTGCGTGGTGGCGTCTGACTCGCGGGATGGCTGCAGGCGCCGCAGGGAGTCGGCCAAGGCGGAGGAAGCCGAGGTGAGGCCCTGAGCATAGGCTCGACGAAGGCGGCAATGCTGCCTGGCATGGAGGTCGGCCCCAGCGCGCACAGAGAGGCGCTGCCTGCTACGGGAACGGGTAGCAGCGTCGGCTGTCAGCACGGTGGTGTACGACAGATCTGAGAAGAGGCTCGGCGTCGCCGGCGGCCACGTGAGTTTAGGTTTAGTATTTTGTCTTAAATTTTGGTGGTGGCGGTGACATTTTGGGGACTGGGGGTGCCGAAAATAGCCTGGTGGTGGTGGTAGTTGGTGGCCGGAATTAGAGCATGGTGGTTGCGAAGGTGATTGAGGTAATGATGGGTGGTCGAAAATGGCGAAGATGGTTTGTGGATGAGGCTGGCCATGAGGGGGTTGTTCTCGTAGGAGGGGTGGCTGTGGTGATGGCGATGTTACGGGTGATGTTTCGAGTTTGCTACGACGATAGGTTGTTGGGGCCGTGGTCGGGTGACGGGGCTGCAGCTGTGGTGGTGATGAAGAAGATGGTGGTGTCATTTGGTGGAGCGGGGTCGAGACTGGGATGACAAGGTCGGGAAGGCTGGTCGAAGAGGGCCATGGGGCGTTACT